>JAQQPU010001467.1:0-42485 GCA_029168905.1 Artemia sp. Kazakhstan ARC1039 | reverse complement strand
ATTCGTGTAGAATGCACTTGCTGTGTTTTGACAAACTTTTGGATATGTTGAAAACTATTCGTGTAGAATGCACTTGCTGTGTTTTGACAAACTTTTGGATATGCAGTCATTCAAACTGGAATTCTTTGCTCTTCATTCAAACTCTATTTTAAAGAACGTTTATCACCTATTTATTAAAATTTATCTTTGAAGCTTCTGTTGAAAACGAGGTATTTGCAATGTGGGGCTGCATGGGTCAATCTTTTTTTTTACCTTTTGACCGGCCTGAACTAAACTGGCTACAGTGAAATCTAGATACTGGGTCATGCGAGGTTATCGGGGCACCCGTAGGCATAAAGAACGACTGGATACCACCCAATCAGCTTCAGTCCATGGAACTAACCTTATAGCTTATGATTGAATAAGCCCTCACCCCACTTGACACGATAATCCGTTCTAGGTGAGGATTCCCAGATAAGCCTAAAATAAGAATTATAAAACATGAGTTACACACCTTCAAAGCTTCAACGCAATTTAATTCAGTATTTTCGACGTAATACTTTAAATTAGGTATTTTTTCAAAGACCATACTGCCATTCTATGACGAATAAATAAACGTTCAAATGGGGATAAGCCCATTTATTAGACAGTAAAAACAGATACAAAAGTCTGGATATTTTGATCAGGCATGTACAGCGATCGTCGTCAGCAGAAATACATCGAAGTATCCAGACTTTTGTATCTATTTTCACTGTCTAATAAATGGACTTATCCCCATTTGAACGTTTATTAATTCAATTCAGCTTTGCCAAATTTGTTTTCACAAGTCCGCTATTTATGATATGGCAAGAAAGAAGGAAAAAGGACTAGCCTATAGGAATAAACCATCCCTATAAACGAGAACAGTAATAATAACACTAACAAATAAAAAAAGAAGTGGAATCGCAGCTCTTTCAAAACATCTCTATTTGGTTATTACGAGGATGCATTCGATTGTTCCTGTAATTTGGAATAAAGTATATAGTTGCCTGTAGGGGAAAATAAAGGGATATTCTCGTGATAAGTGAACACAGCCTGGTTGTGAGAGGGGGTCTGACTTTTTAAGCAGGGGTATTTGCAAAGACATAGGCTCCGAGTGTTGATGAAATCATATTAGAACATTTCACACAAGTTGGAATTTTCGTGGATGATGATGGTAATCTGAGCCACTACCAGTTTCAGTAATTACCAAAGACCTATACTGCTAGTCTCCATTGCACTTTGCTTAAATTTATAGTAGATTTTTTTTTTTTTTTTTTTTTTTTTTTTTTTTTTTTTTTTTTTTTTTTGCCAGAGGAACAGAGGTTGTTGAAAATGTCGCTTCAGTGTCTAATAATACAACGCTTGAATCGAATTTGAAACTTTTAAGAGAGGGATCTTAGGCGGTTTAACATGGGAAGATGAGAATTAAAAATTACTATCGCCACACTACCTTCTGGAAAATTTATTTTAAAGTTAAAAATTTCTAAGATATTTGATTATTTGGTATAATTAATCTGTATTTGTTTGTCAAGAATTATTTTAAGTCAAAGCATAGGTTAGCCGAAGAAAACCTTGGCAGGTTATATAAGCTCCTAACTATAGCTGGTAGAAAAATAGGCTAAAAAGGGAATAGATCGTCAAATGCTAAATGACGTTAGTTTTTTTACACTGGTGCAGGTTTCTGCTCTTATGAGTATTCATCGTACTTATGTATTGTTTAGAACACACTCGAGAAGTTTGCTTTGTTTGATCTGAGTAAACCGGATTTTATCTCGCATTCGGTTTTAAATAGCTTATTTCTGGGCTGCCTACTTTCCATAATTCTTTGTTGTAGTTTCCATAATTTTGTTACTAAAGTATCATATTTTCATCATATTTTGGTATATTTCATTATGATTAGTCTAAATTCACTTCTTGAGTTTGTTCTGGATAATACGTAAGTACATTACTCATTAATCTGATAACCCCTTTGATTCTGAAGAAAAATATATTTTTATGCCCAGATATCCATTTCTTTTCATTTTAACATGTTGGATCTTTTCCGTTAGGTCTATACCTCTGCTTATTCGTGGATTAAGCTGTTTCAATTAATGGCTTCAAGGTTCATGTTTCCTGCGTAAATTAGTATGCTATTTTCCTTCCCTCCTACGGTTTTCCTTTATTAAAGAAAAATGAAAATTCTCATGTGATTCCATAGCTTACCCTCGACTTTCTTTTTCTGCATTTTAAAACTTGGTGTACATCGTTTTTAGGTAGAAAATCGCTAAAAAATGGGCAATTTCCCTATTTTAAGCAATTTTAGAATCTACCCTAAGAAAAAATTAAAAGTAATACTATAATTTCGGCTCAGCGAATGGATAGGTCCAAGAGTAATGAATCCAACGATATAAGTATTTTGTCCTTTTTGAGCAAGTTACAGCTGCAGGATCGTCGTCAAATCGCTGGTTTTTAGACAGAACATATACCTTAAGTTGAAACAAAGGAGTGACGTATAACAAAATGGGTGGGTACTTACGTGTTATAGCGACCACGCCAAAGAGGTGAAGCTAGGTTAATCCTAATGAAATATACCAAATAATGATGAAAATATAATACTTTAGTAACAAAAATTATGGAAACTACAACAGAGAATTATGGAAAGCAGGCCGCCCGGAACGCATTATATTACATACCTAACCTAACCAATTCTATATATTAAATATTTAATTAAAATATTCATGTAAAGTAGTTTATCTCACTGAGACCTAGTTAAAATATCTCCGAATGCAGACACAGAACACAGATCAATTTTACTCAGAGGACTTGACTGTGGTCGCTATTGCACGCAAGTACCGAGAATATTTAATTTGGGCTATATATTTGCACGTTAGAGGAGATTGGGGGTAAAGTAAGATGAAGTGTTTTAGGAATGATATAAATAATCCTAACATACTGACTTAGGCCTATATCATTTCTAAAACCGCTTCATTTTACTTTATCCCCCTCCCTAATCTTCAAGTATATAGCCCAAATTATATACATCTCATGTATTTTGCCATGTCTCACTCTTTTGCATCAACTTAATACCCATAAACGACAAATATATGTATATATTAAATTGTGGTGTAGATGTAAAGGAAAAGATTCAGCACGTTATACAGAAATGTCTGTGGCAGCACGGTGGCCGTGATATATACTCCTTAGATCATTGGTTGCGTTCCTCCTGTCTTCTATTCCTCTGTTCCTCATATCCTCCTTCCAGGTATTTGACTAGTGCCAAATTTCACTTTTTTAGGAATTTCAATTTTTACTTATGTGCGTAATGAAATGTAATCGCATTAACGACGCTTCCCTGTGTCGACCCTGCAGCGTGTTTGTAATAACAAGGTTTGATCTCTGGGTCCCGTATTACCAAGCTAAGGTCAAATCCTCTGTGCCACCACAGGACTACATGTGTATGTTCTTTTGTGATGCCGGCAGTGATCCTATGCACAAATTATCGTGTACACATGTTACGCCAACTGAATATTTAAAAGTACCCATGTAGTTTGTATGGTCTCTATTTTAGGTAGTTTTTCAATTATTAGCCAATTAGAAGCCGCTACTATACCGGGGCTTCTCATGTCCATTCATTATAAGTTTTGAAATCTTGCAAACAAGGCACGCACGCGTGAGTTTTTTGTCTTCGATAGCGAGGGGAAATTATTTCGAAAAAAAAACGCAAAATAAAATTTACATGGAAAGTACGCAGGCAATACTGGATGGCTCTTAAAAACATCGCTGAGGGATGCTCGGACCCTATCCTTTCTTCGTGGAAGACCTACCGTGACATGTTGTTTTTCTGTTTGACTAAAGTCATGTAAACTAAAGTATTATTCGGCTAAGACAATTATGTTGTTTTTTTTTTCTCGCAAAATCAACTCCCAAAGTTTAAATCAAAAATGTTGCGCCTCCAGTTCCAGATAAAACATTAGAAGTATACTTGGGAATGGGAAGTTGGTAAGCAGTGTACTATCTATCAAAATCCGAGTTCCTGGTACCAGTTCATAAATTCCCAAGGATTCGCTCTGAAACATAATTCCAGGTTTCCCCCAAAAACTTCAATTTTTCTGGTAGTTCTTATGCAAATCGACATTGGAGGCGGATTTCTTGACCAAAGACAGTTTTTTCAGAACCTTCTCTTCGTCTTTTTTTATAGATTTTTTCATTTTATTTTTCTTAAGGATTATAGTACCATGTCAAACCACCCACTCCCTATGGTGTCGCCTTAGTCAAGACTTTAGGTGTCTTGAAAGTTTTTCAAGGAAAGACTTGATGTGATTTCAAGACGAAAATTCTATAAATTATAAAACAAAAAACAAACACTTTCTTCACTATTAAGTGGGGGATGGCTTTTCCCCTCCGGAAAATCTCCCCAGAACATTCACCCCACATCAAAAATTAAACAGCTAAAATATGGATCACATGTCCTAAGGGGTAACAAAAGGAATAGGTATTAAAAAAGGTTCTAGAATAGGGGCTGGTTGGTGTCCAATCACTTTCGACTTAAGAAAAATGTCTAGAATTCTCTATTTCCGATGGAACCAACATCCTCCGAAGTTTTTACGACCCCGAGGGGGACGTTGAGGATGAAAAGTGGGCAGTCCCCTTCTATACGAAATAAATTCTGTTAGTTTTGGGTCTAGTTTTGCTCTTTGTTTTTCATAATAACTGCAGACCAGAAATGCTCCCGGAAATCAAGAGGGTTTATATATCAATTTCTACCTCCACTCACCTTCTTTAGAACTAATTATGTATTTATCCGAAGGCTGACTGAGAGCTAAGTTTTTTTTGGCATTAAAATGCATACTTTGAGGCATCTCCCCCCTCCTTAACTATTCGGATTTTTTTTTTGCTAGAAAAAGATCACGAATAGGTCAATGTGTTTTTTTTTTTTTATGGATGGTCGTATCCAACGAACCAAGAATCGTAGAAGATCGAGAGAGGGCTTATTTGAAAAAAAAAATTAAAAGTTTTATTGCCCTTTTAAGTAACCAAACAAATTGGAGGGTAACTACCACCTTCCACGCCCTTTTTCCCAAAAGCCATCAGATTGAAATTTTTAGATAGCCAGTTGGTTCAGCATATCTGAAAGGTCATGTCCAATAAATATGCCTCTGAGGACGACATGACCCCCGCAGCCCCTAGGAAAAGGGCTGTAAGTTTTGCTATGTGTTCGTTGTCTGCATATAGTATTTGTTGTTGTGAAATATACTGACATTTTTTATGGAGGATTTTTCTGTGGTGGGGGGACTTTCGCGGGGATAATTTTTGTGGGGATTTCTCTGGATTAATATACAGAATTCTTTTTTTTTCTGTCTCTAGATGCACATTTTCACATATAGAGAAAATGCTGCGCGGGGATTGTCCTGGGAA
The DNA here is from genome assembly GCA_029168905.1 of Artemia sp. Kazakhstan ARC1039. Classification (NCBI taxonomy): domain Eukaryota; kingdom Metazoa; phylum Arthropoda; class Branchiopoda; order Anostraca; family Artemiidae; genus Artemia; species Artemia sp. Kazakhstan ARC1039. Next base: position 37,091 of record JAQQPU010001467.1, on the reverse strand, counting down.
AATTTTCAGCGGGAGAGCATTGTCCGGTGGAAGATTTAGGCGAGGAGGAAATTTTCCGAGGGGAGTGCCCAACACCCTATTGAGTGACCTTTCAACGTTTTTTTTTCTTGTTCTGACTGTGTTACTTGTGTATCTTTAAAACGAACAGGGAATATCATTCTTAGCTAATCTCATCCTTGGTTTCCCATGCTAGAGAAAGAGAGATAAAGAGTAAAAAAAAAAGAAAAAAAAAAGAAAAAAACGAAACAGCAGTGTTGCTCCACCAACCACAGCACGAATATGGAAGGGCAAACGGTAAGGCCAAGGGCTGGATTGTATTCATAATTTTGTTTTTAATGCAACTTCAACTGTCCTTGAGGAGATCGTGGTGGGATCTTGATCCCCCCCCCTATAACTTCATCCTCACTATAGTGATTATTTCAGCCATGTCCATATTCAGAACACAAGTGTTGCGCAGCTTCAATTACCGTTAAAATTTCAAGAAAAAAATATATTTTTTTTTAATCTTGGGGAACTGGCTGACCTGTTGCATGTCGTGGTTGATTTTTGCTTGTTAACTGTCCTTCTGTTTCCGTTTTTTTTTCTTTTTTTTCTTTTTTTTTGATTTTCAATTGATAATTCTAAAAACTGATTCTGATGAAGTAAAAGAACAAATTTGAAATTATATTTTTTTTTCAGCTCGGAATCGGGCGGACAGTGAGGCTCAAATCAACCCCGACACCATTCAAAACGGCAAGGACAAGGAAAACCACGCCCACACTAACGAAACAATTGTCACCGAAAAACACGAAAATGATAAACCAACCCTCATCGAGGACTCTCTTAAAGAAGAAAACGATAAGAAGGATAAAGATACACCTGTTTAAGGAGGGTACACACCTTGCAATGGTTTTTGACGGTTGAACGTTTTTCGCCGTGATTATGTGAATAGACAGTTAGACTACATGGACAGAAACTATTTTTAATTTTATTGTGATCGCTATCATAGCCAGTTCAGTGTCGAGTTTCCGTGATTGACCAAGCTTTCTGATTAGAGGCTTTTTTAAAATAAAGTTACTTTAGATTTTTTTGTGAAGCTTTGATAAATTGGGACAAAAACAAACAGCGGGCGACTAAACAAGTTTAGAAGCACAACTTTATCAGACATTTTAGCAATATATCTTTTTAAATATTGAACACTAAAGTTAAGATATTAAAGATTAAAACATTAAAAGTAAAGACTGTAAGTAAAATAAATTCAATATGAAAGATTCAAGGGTACTTTCGCATTATATGGGCCTTTCTAAAAAGTCAAGTTTGGTTAATGCTAATGAAATAAAATAAAATAGGATGACTATATAATAGTTTAGAAACAAATTTGGGCTATATATTTGCAAATTAGGGGGGGGGGGTGGCAAAGCATTGCATATATTAAATACGTAACCTCACCTAGGTACCTTTTCCCCCCATCTAAACTCCAAAAAACAACACTTTAAATATCTTAAAACCACGCTAGACAAAGTATTTCTTTCAGCGGTGTCTTGAATCATCTTGTAAAAACGTGTTGTTCAAAGCGTCTCTGCCGTTTGACTGTAGCCTCTCTTGTTGGACCTGTTTAGAGAGGCCTATTTTTGGTTCTGATTTTATAATGAATTAGACGTTGAGTTCCAAACTGAAATTAGAATAGCACCATTCCATCTTTTGTAGCTGCATTTAAAAATTGGGTACTTACCTCTTAGCCAGTAAACACTCGAGAATTTAGATCTACATGTACGGAATTGAAGCAACTGAGACGCTTGGTAGATAGATAGTGTATATATATATAATTTGGGCTGTATATTTGCACATTTTGGGGGGTTGGGGGTTATGTATAGCGGGGCTGTGTGTAAAATGTAAACTGACCTTACCTAACCATAATACGAACTAAATATTTATTAAAATGTAGCTACAATGTAGTTTTCCACTGAGCTGAAGCTAATTGTCTCCACAGACAGCAATAAACCGGTTATTGTCTGATTTTGTAGAGTGTGCACTTGCTAACAGATAAGTGCCAAAAATCATACTATATCTTCTAAAGAGTTGGGCTTTTGTAATGTCCCTTTTTGTCGAAGTCTTCTGCTGTATTGCTATATTCTGCGCTTCGTCTGTAAAAACATTTGATGTAAAACCATGTTTATAAAAATAACTTTATAAAAATAAATTTTTTTTTTATAAAAACATGTTATTAAGGCTTCTTGCTGTGTTAGTGTGTAAATTCTAAACACATCAGTTTTTTTTCTCATTTTATGTATTTTTATTTCGATTTAAAATCTTCCAAAATTAATTCTCTTTTTCACTCAGGTCTTTTTTTTAACAATGAATAGATTATGTGATATATACATATATTTAGAATTTGATTTGCTTGAGTTAGGCTGAAAGTTTTGTCAATATTTTTTCTATAGTGATCATGTTGTAAAATTCCGCCTAGTCAAATAATATCAATAGCGCCTATTCGTATGTCTATGTGTTTTCTTTTTTGCTGAATTCTTGGCAAAATTTGGAAAGTGAGAGTTACTTAGTTATCGGTTAAGGGATTTAAAATATTAAAAATAAGGATCATGAATGTGTTTGAATAAAAGATGGTCAACCTGAAATTTAATGAGGAGTATTGAGCCTGTTGCCCCTCCCATGTTTCTTTTTTTGAATTCTGCCGCTTAAAGTAGCGTTTTTTCCATCTCAGGGTTTTCCGAGGTTTAGAAAAAAAAATTGGGTTTTTTCATATCCCCGGTACTATGGTTTTTATTTCGTGTCAACGATCTTGCATTTATGTACGATAATCATTGGGCAGGTTTTAAGGACCGCTATTTTTATTTTGGGAAATTTTGGGAAATGCAGAGAAACCCGGGAAATTAGGGTATATTGGAAGCATTAGTATACTCTGCTTCCACAGGCTGCGACTTGTGGAAAAACATAATTCAAACTACAGGTTTTATTTGCAGGTGAAACTCACGAAAATTCTTGAAAACTTACAGGCATGATGCAAGAAAATTGATATATACATGGATTACTATTACCAGACATGCATTATACTGCTACCAGACATATACCCAGGATTTTTGTTTGGGAGGGGGCAATAAAAAAAATCATAATTTCAATGTTAAGTGCCGAGCAATTCAAAACAAATTAGGATTTTGGGGGGTCCGGTTAAGGCCGTATCCAGGGGGGGGTAGGGGGTTTGACCCCCCCCCGAAATGTTTGTCTGACTCTTAAAAACGTAATAAAAATGGACATAAACCAATGTTATATGTGTTTTTGAGGTTTTTTTTTATGTAAACCCCCCTCCCCCCCCCCCCACAAAAATTTTGTTAGTTAAACCCCCTCCGAAAAAAAAAAATCCTGGATAAGGCCTTGGGTCCTTATCCCCTCTGCATTGAAGGAGCTATAATTCCTTTGCTGCTGTTTAACTTCAGTTATTGCTGAGCAATAATCGGCATTTCTATGCAGTCCACTAAAAAGAAAAATAGCTATTAGTTTATTCCTGGGCATTTTTTCTCGCATGCGTTGGAAAATATCGGCGCATGTACAACACTGTGGTTTTCTACAAAACGCAGTATGTGGGAACTGAGGGGCAGAGGAATGTACATTTTGCAATGATACAAGTGGTCTGGTTGAACACCCTCAAAGCCCATTTAGTAGTAATCAGTGGCTTTTCTTGTGTCTTTCCTTTTTTCCTGAATTCTAGGCGAAATTTGAAAAGACGGTGTTACCTAGTTATTGGTTACAGCTCCATTCACATGTGCGATTAACTTACATAAAGTTCTGGTCAAATTAAGCAAATTAAGATTGAGAGTGACAAACAAACAATAACTACACAGTTTAAAGGTCATCCCAAGAAGCAGAAACTTGTTCGAGGGGGTTGCAAATATAAAAAAAAATAGTCTGTTTACGACACAATTCCTTATCGGCCTCATATACCATCACAACAAACAATTTGATCAAATCTACTGATTTTTTTCATGCCCCGAGATGGCATAGTTACTAATTTTTTGTTTTATTTGCCCCCATCCTCCTTCCGCTTTTCCAAAAAAACATCTAAAATTTATATTTACTCAAACGTTTTCGTTAATTATACTATTAAACGAAGAAATATCACTAATAGTTTGTGTATTCGGATCAAGGAGCTTCCAACTTCAAAGTAAATTAAGATTGGTTGACAATGATCGTGCTTAAAGTCCATTCACAAAGGAATTTTGCTAATTCCTAGAAATAGGTAGCGCTAATCTGAGCCAATCGAAATTTTTCATTAATTTTTTCAGCCAATCAGAAAATTCTATTAAAAATCTGGCTTGTGAAAAATAGTGTTAGCTAAATCTCGACATTAGTAACATCCCATTAAGAATGGGCCTTACGCATTGACGTATAGCTAAGCATGCATGTAAATTTGCCTTAAAGAAATTAAAAACGTTGGTCCTTGAAAATCTGTGTCTCTTGATAGGCTATGAATATTAGCCATTCTATTTTATTTGATTCGAGATTTTAAAAATGCCAAATATTGGGTAGGTTCCAAAAGCCAATTATCGTTAACTGTTATTAATTATATGTCATTACCTTTATCCTACGGCTCATAGCTAAAACTTCTTTGTATGCTTATAATAAGCAAATGGGGTTAACATTTCAGTTCTTTCTGAACTTACAACACGAAGAAACGGTTATATTGTTTTATTATCTGGTGTTATAAAACGCAAATAATACTAAATAATTAATTATTGTTACCGTCAATTGCTTTGTGAAACGCCATGATCAGTTTGTTACGGTCTAAAACATACGAGCACATTTCTCTCTTGAACTACCCAAAACCATTACTAGGGTTGGTGGTGCCAAGGAAAAAATCAATTATAGCGCCCCTCTCCCGACTCAAATATAAACAAAAAAAGTCGCATCAAAGTGAAAAATTTGATCAAAGTGGACAACCCCCCAGCCACGATGCCTGAGGCAGTCCCCCCACCACTTTGAACCACTCTCGATCTACCTATTTTGAGCTTACATTTAAGTTTGTCCCTTTTTTTGTTTTTATTTTTTATTTTGCTCCTTTCCATTATTTTTGATTTTCTCCATTTCATTTCTTTTGATCACTTTTAGTGTTTGATGTTTCTTGTTTCACTAAAGAAGAAAAAAAAGGAATGGGTACTTTAAGTTATTTGGCTTTGTAATTTAACGCTTCATGATACGAAAATCGAGCTTCTTCATTTCGTTTGAAACTGGTAACTCATTGACATTCTGTTTGTAATTCACGTAACTTATTTGATTCTCTAACTCCTTCAAAGATATCGTTTCTCTGTTACTAGGTTACATTGAAAATGACGATTTATGCTCTGTCTTGAATTGGAATAAACTGAAAATAAAATATAAATATATAATGACTTCCTCAGACATTGCCAATCGAGACAGTTGTATTAATAAACTGTTTAAACTGTGTTCACACGACCATTCCTGAGGAGACCTCTTTTATTTGCTCGTAGGTTTAACTGCAAAGTTCAGTTTATATCAAGTTTGACGTACCTTTTATGCCTGAAAAACCTTTTTACGTCCGACTACTTGACAAGGGCGGATCCAGGTTTTTTTTCGGGGGCGGGGTTTTACTAATTTTTGACTCAAGTTTTCGACTAATTTTACTGATTTTTACCTCGGTAAAATTTTTGACCGTTAAGACTCGGTCAAATTTTTTTTTTTTTTGGGGGGGGGGGGGCAAAACCCGGGTAACCCCCCCCCATGGATACGGCCTTGCTACTTGTCAATCCTGAAGTCGAAAGCTCGAACCGTATTTTGATTGTTTTTTTCTGTCCTAAGAAATCTATGACTAATAACTGCGCCTTCTAAATTATCGCGTTTATTGTTTGAATAAATGGTCACAAAAAGTTATTGAAGCTTTTAACGAGGGGTTGCCGATTTTCAGAAGTCAGGTACACCAGGTGGCGTGTGCTAAGCGCTGTGGGGATTCTGCCACGCATGGTGAAACTGAATGGCACATTTGGCGCTCCAAAATGTAGACCAGGTGGAAGAAAGTGGACTTCCCTCGGTTTCTAAGCAAGAATAGGTGGCATTTTTATAGTTTTCCAAACAAAATCATGCTTTAATGTCACCATCTTCCTCTTACTAGCTGAAAGCCTCATTTTAACCTTGATGATAAGAATAAAGGCTACAAAATATTTAGATGACTGTCAAAAGTTGGCTAAGATCGAGGGTCACCCCCTTTACACCACCTGTTGTGTATCTCAGACCGCCATGTGTGCCGCACAGTTTTGACACATGTGACAATCCGTGCCACATTTGGCACACTTTCACCACGTAGGTCACCTGGTGTACTTGAGTTCTGAAAACCAATGCCCCTCGGCTGAGACTGTTTTGTTAAAAAGATGAGAATTTTGAACTTTAGGGGGAAAAGCGGTTGGGGGATACTTCGTCGGTTGAAAATTATGCAAGTCTATTGAGCTTCAGTTTGCAAATTGAAGGAGCTAAAGCAACGGGTCAGCCAACAGGTATTAGAGTCAAAAGAGCCTAAAGAGTGGCTGAATTCCTTAATTCAGCTCTTGGTTTCCTACATTGATGCTGTGGAGATAGGGATGTACGCCGAGGGTTCTCCGGGCCCGCTGTCTCGAAATCCTAAAATTTTCTGAATTTATTGGCCCTTGTTATTCAAATTATCAACGTTTTCATTATACCCCCCCCCCGAAAAAAAATCTTGTGTGTTTGCCTCTCTGAAGACGATGCTTACATGAACATTTTCCTCCTCTTCGATCCCCCTTGACATGTAACTATTCGAAAGCGATCTCCTTTTACAGCCTTTGTGTTAAATTAAAAATTTTTAAAAATGTTCTGTTCCCAAATATGGGTAAAATTGCTTTAAGAAATTCCAAGTGACTCAAAGCTACCGTGGCCAGAACCTTTTAACACAGTTGCATTTATATTTCCCATGAGTTATTTACCATATTCTAAGGGCTATCCTCAGAAATTATCATTCTCCCCATAAAGAAAGACATATAGGGATGGCTTGAAATAGCGGTATTTGGTGTCTATTGTAAAGCAAGCTATTCAGGGGTGGAAAGTTTTACTAATTAAATGGTTGGAAGGTAGAAAAATATCAATGGGAGAGCCTAAGTTTCATTAGAAGCCCACCCCACAAACATTAACTCTGTATTCAGCCTTGGAGCCCTTTGAGAAGATCGGACCACATTTGAAGAAAACATATTACATTTACTTAGTAACAATTCTAGATGGAATTGCAGTTGTTTTCCTTATTTTTTGCAGAAAAGGGAGTGTCATATTATTATTATCTATAATATTTGCGCGTGCTTTAACTATGTATATCTAATAAAATGTTTTAGTTTTTTTCCCACAATTTTAGAACAATGACATTCCGTGGGTCATCAAGAGACTGCTTAATGTATAAACTATTTAAGTGTTTTTTACCTTATTTCTATGTCATGTAATGTTTTATCAACTGTTAACTTCTTTTCTGATTCAATGTGAAGTATGTTGTATCAAAGTGGAACAATATACAAGTTCATGTACTCCAGTCTTTATCTGTATGGTTAGGTTTAATTGCGCATACGTGCGGTTAAGGTGGAACGAGATAGGCTGAGGGTCAGGGGTGCCTAATAGGATGGCTGTAGAGTACTGACATCTGACCTTAAGAAGACGATGACTCATAAAAAGACTTTCAGTTCGTACGATTGACCAAGGCCTCGCACTGGGGCATGGGGTTCCACATCCACCACCCTGAGGCTTATTCTGAAGATTTATAGACTGTATTGAAAATTTGTAGGCTAAAAAAGACTTAAAGATTACCTCTTCCATTTTTATGGATAGAAGAGAAATGAATAAAAATTCATGAGATAAAAGAGAAATACATAAAAATCCATGGGATAAAAGAGAAATGAATAGGAATCCATGGGATAAAAGAAAAATGAATAAAAATCTATGGCATGAAAAAGAAATGAAAAAAAAATCAATGGGACGAAAGAAAAGGACCATGAATCCTTGGTATAAAAGGGAAATTAACAAAAATCTGTGGGGTAAAAGAGAAATGAACAAAAATCCATGGTATGAAAGAGAAATGAATAAAAGTCATGCGATAAAAGAGAAAGGAATAAGAATCCATGGGATAGAAGATAAATCAATAAAAGACGCTTTCATGAAAGAAAAATCAAACTGTTATCGAGAACTATAATTCTGAAATCCCTGTTATATACTCTAAAGTTTTATAATACTAATAGAAGTCAAAGTATTTCTTTAAAATCTAAAATAGTCGTCGAAGATCGCCTTAAAAAGTTTTCTAGCAGAAGTATCTCAGTTCAAGTTCATTTAAGCGGTCTTATTGTATCTTTCAGTGGCATAAATTCACAGAAATGTAGGGAGGGGTGCTGAAGTTGTATTTTTCAAAATTTAAGGGGGGGGGGTAGTTTTGTTGTTTTCCATTTTTTTTCCAATGAAAAATCTTGATCCAATGGTGTTTGCATTCAATAGTAGACAAAATAAAATTTTATCATTCAATGGTAGAAGGGTGCTCTTTTCGGTATAAGCAAAGCATAGGAGTTGTTGAGAAGGAAACTGGCTATTAAAACAATTCTAACTTCACAATATGCAGAATAATTGTAGTTAACCCATTTCGATTGTGATTCCGCTATACGCCTTTTCCCCTCCCCCCCCCCCTAATGTGCAAATATATAGCCCGAATTGTATATTTCGTATGTGTTTTTCCATTTTGTTATTTTCGTCAGCGTTGATTCAATTTACGGGCACACAAGTTGAAACAAGAGTGGCACATTGCAAAATACATGGGAAAAATATAATTTAGGCTATATATTTGGAATTGGGGGGGGGGGGGGTGAGGGTAAAGTATAGTGGAATTACTTTCAAAACGTGGTAATTACAATTTTTCTGTGTAATATGAAGTAAGAATTGTTTTCTTCTCAACAGTCCCAATTTTGGGTTTATACCCACTTTTCTCTAAAATTTTTCACATTTTAAAGCAAGAGGGGTTTGTGTGTAAATCTGAATCACTCCCAGATTTTACTACAATACATAACACTTTATTAGCTGTTTTCTTCTTTTAGGGTCAATATAAAGCAGGGTTGCCACCACGGTCAGTTCCTAAAGGGCTACAGTTGCCCAAATGTATGTGCCAAACAGAGATATTCGGTGCTGCAGTCAAAAAATCAACTGTAATAGTGCTAAAATAGTACTTTCGTGCCACAGGTGGCAACCCTGAGGACGTAACACAGTGCTAAACATAATGAAATAATTCTAAAATAGCATTTTCGTGCTACGGGCGGCAACCCTGGTAAAGTATATTGTATCAAAAGGGAACCACATAAAAGTTTGTGCACTTCTATTTATCAGGTCAGGTTTTTATTGGGCATATGTGTGTTAATCCTAGAATACTTTTGAATGATGCAACGGAAATAAGATTGCTTTCTAGAACTATAATTCTAAATTCCCCAATTAGACTCTCTAGAATTCTATAATCCGAGTAGAAGTCTAATTATTTATCTAAAATCTAAAATAGTTATGGAAGATCAACAAACATTTCTCTAAAGATATATCTAATTTCAAGTTTATTTAAGCATTCTTACTGTATCTGCGTTCAGTAGCATTTTGTTTTTTTTAGCATCCAATGAAAAGGGTAAATTTTGTTATAAAAGACTATCACATTTCAGCACGGGGGGAGGAGGGGGTATTAAACGTAAGTTTTCGCGTCCAAAACATCCTACAATATGCAATGCTTTGTCAATTATTGCCCTTTTCTCTATATCAATGCAAATCGAAGTTGTATCGGAGCGCAACAATGTCGATGCTATATCTAAACGGTAAAATATACAAGGATGTAATTAAAGGTAAATACCTTAAAAGCCCTGCACTTGCCCCTCCCTTTAAAAAAAGTGCATCGAAAGGTGTTGTTTTACACAACACATATTTTACAAGAAATTGGACAAATTGCAATTTTTTTCCTGTTTCTATGGATCAATTGCGAACCTCAAGGTTTAAATCTAATTTTCGACCCGACAGCTTGATTACAGTACCAAGCGGTATTGCGTTACAAGACATAAAATTCAGCATAAAGTCCCCTCGGCCATTACAGCGGTGCACGCTATCCTCCACTCCTCTCCATTCATAGGCTTATCTGCCCTACATCCCTTGATTTTTTTTTTCTTATGAACTCTTCCCACGCGTTTTAAGTCGTCCTGCTTTTCGATTCAGCACATATGGGTAGCCGAAAAGTAGAATCTTTTCACGAAATTTTTTCGTTCGCTCATAATAAATGTCCTGTTAGGAATTAAAATTAAATAACTAAATTGAAAATAAATTATAAAATTTTATGAATTTAATAAATAAATTAATTAGATAAGTTAACGAATTAAAGTTAAATTAATTGCTTTAATTAGTCTTATGAAGTTCTACTAAATTTAAATTAAATTTATTGTATATAGGTTCACTATTTGCTCCCTGCAACAGTGTTCTCCCTTCATATGGATTTCCTCTTCTAATGGCTTCTCACCCAGTTTGAGGACGTTCAACTAGCTTACCCTTCGTGCGTTGCTACAATCTTAAAAAAAATCAAGGAAAATTCTCACGTGGAAAACTTCCCCTCCAAGGAAAAATCGCCTCCGCGGAATATTCCCCACAAAGATTCACACCGGCGGAAAATCCCACCCCCTTCTCACATAAAATCACCTTGCGTATTAATTACGGTCGTATTTTGAAAACTTAAAGGTGAATGAAAATATCCCCCCATGGACAATTCGTCTCCTGAAGAATCCTCCCCGTAGAAATTTCCTGCCCCCACCGAAAAATTCTCACCGACATTTCCCTTCATTGGGGATTCGAGTCCATAAGTCGAAGACACAATAATGCACTGAACTTATAAACACGAATGTTTTTTTTTTCAAACGCTATGTTTTCCACAATAGAGTTAACCCCAGACTAAAGAAAGCTGTCCTTAACCCCACATTTACATAAATTACCTAGTTAATTTATTTTGATTGTTATACATGGACAGAATTGGAATAAGATATGCAAATCAAATTCACTGTAATATGGGCAATTTCCCGCCCCATGGAAAACTCCACGCGCAAAATAACGATAGTATTTTTAGATTTAAAGTATTATTGAATACTAAATTCAGGGAGTTTACTAAAAAAAGGAAAATTTTATAATTCTGGAAGTGTGTCAGATGACAGAATTCATGATTAACTAACCCGTTTATTGAACATCTAGAAAATACGAATAATTTGACAGGAAAGAACTGTCAAATTATTTGTTTTGAGAGGTCCCTAATTTCAGGCAGCGCGACAAGTATTAACATTTCTTTGAGGGGGAGGGGAGAACTAATGCCTAAAACCACCAAAAAAGTGTACTCAATAGCTTCTTAATGTTTTTTGGCAATCGGATGAACATGCATATATTCTTGGCTTCATTTTATTTCTTACTTTCTTTTTTCATTTGCAGTGTGGACAGCGTGTTGCCTATGTAGATGTAATACCTGCTATAAATTGTTCTTCTCTGAAGTCCACAAGACTGACGTCCCGTTTCTTAGTTGTTTTTTTTACGTTTTTTTTTTTTGTCATGGTCGGTGAGTTCTGACGTAGATTTTTGCTTTTTCGAGCAGTACTCAATTATAAAATGATAGTCATTATTCGGCTTTTCCACTCTGTTTTGACATGTATGACGGATGAAGTAGGACAGTCTGCCAAAACGTGCCTATTGGCAATGCAGCTCGGGCCAAAACGAAAGACAGGACGTCCTCAAACGATCAGAAATTAATTTTTTAAAAATACATTCTTTCAACTGAAAGTAAGGAGCAACATTAAAACTAAAAACGAACAGAAATCATTACATATATGTGAGGGATTCCTCCCTCCTCCATACCACACTCTTTACGGTAAAGTTTTTTATTTCAAAACTTTTGAATATGCTTATTAATTAAGCGGCCCTTGTGTTTCTGGAGTCATTCTTAAAAAATTGGAACACAAAGTCAAATTTAACTGTAAAGAACGAAATATTGAGGAGGGGGCAAACCCACTTATACACGTAATAGTTTCTGTTGGTTTTAAATTTTAATGTTGCTCCTTACTTTCAGTTGAAAACTTTTTTTTTAATTTAAAAACATAACAAATCAACTGCGTATAATAAGAAATACAAAACCATGACAAAACTCAGAAAAAAAAATAAAGCATGGGACTTTAGTCTAGTAAAGTTCGGAGGTGAAAAATTTATCGCATATATTTCACCTATATAAGTAATACGGTCTCCACAGTGCAAGTGAAAAGAAAAAGAAGCAAAAAATAAAATAGAGGGAAAGAACTGACAAGATATAATCCGATATAAGACGAAGAACTAAGAGTAGAGTAGAAAATTAAGAGCAGATTAGAAAATTAGTAGAAAGAATAGATTTAGAAGAGTAGAGTAGAAAATAAGAGCAGAAAAAGAAAAAAAGAGAAAAAAAAATTAACAAGATAAAATCCGGTAAAAAAAAGCAAAAAGAAGAACTAAGAGTATTCAAGTAAATGAAGAGTGGCGGTACGGATTCAGACTTACAATTCTCTTACTACTCTGCAATCTATAACCTTACAATTCAACTGCATATAATAATAATAAAAAAATAATGATAGGAAAATTGATGTTAAAACTGATTGATCTTCACAAAATCCAAAAAATAATAAAGAGCACATTCAGTCCAGGGATACAAGCTCAGGGAAAGAAAAAAAAATATTGCAAATATTTCGTCTTTATAAGTCACAGGGTGTTCACAGTGCAAGTGAAAAAGAAAAGTAGAATATAAAGGCAAGGAGAAGAAACATTAAAGAAGATAAAACCGATAAACAGCAAACAGCTAAAAACGACTGAAAAAATGAAGGACGAATATAGAAATTGAAGCACACATTTCAATTACTCCTTGCCAATTCATAACATAGTAACTTAACCGTGCATTTGAATTTTATGTTTAGATTTTCCATTTAGTCCAGGAGCCAGACCACTATAATGTGACAACTAGGTGGTCAGAAAGACACAGTCAGTTTGAAAATAGTTTCCGACTATATCGACCACGCTGAATCCGAATATGGGTGGTGGCAAAGCTGGAGACCACGGCTTGACCTTGTAAAAGCCAAAAAAACACTCTTTTTAGGCCTATAAAATGTGTACAGACTGTTTATTTTTTTTTCTAAGGTTGTACCTCTACGATTTAGTGGTGCGACATCTCAATTTGGTCCTAATATGGTCTTTTCATAGAATATGTTATTTTTTTTCGATGTATTGTATAGCCCAGGGGTTATAGGCTAATATTTATTAATTTTCTCCGAAATTCTCAAAATTCAAAGGTTCATTTTCAACTAAACCACGTATCTCGGACCTTTATAATAATTTTTTGTTGTTCATTCTTTTCCAGAATTTACCTTTCGTATTTAGCTTCACCTTGCCGTAAAGTTCAAAGTTTAAACTGTTCGGTGAAGCCGTCTAGAATTTTTTGAAAAAGTGTAGGCCTAAAATTATATGCAAAAATACATTTGTCCAAAATGATGATGTGACACATCTTTTATGCTAGAATTTAACGCCAAATCCGAATATGAACTTTACTTTGCAGCCCAATCTTAACTTCGTTTGTTATAGGCTAATTACTTATTTGTAGGCCTAAATTTTTTTTTTGATAAATGGTTTTGCAGGATATGTTTTTATGCCAAATTTTGACGCCAAGTCCAAGGGTAGTGTTAACTTGGTCATCGTGTTTCAACTTTAGTTGCTATATGCTATTTAATTTGCTATAAACTCTGATTTTCTTGCAAATATAGTTGTAAATCCAGATTATAATGAACCTACGAAGCTTTGCAAGGTAGTAAACAGACACGGAAGAACCATGCTCGACAGAAGCTGAAAGCTTAAACCTGTAACATGATTAAATAGTGTTTAGCCTATTATTTTAAGTACTGTAAGTAAAGCTGCAGGTAAAGCCTGTCAAAATACAATTCCCGCACATCCCAACGGTTTTCCTCAAGCATACAAAAAAATCCCGCTAATCCTTGTCCGAATCGTCGCTGTCGGGACCACATCGCCCACCACTTGTGCCAAGAATGTCGCATGACTTTATCCCCAAACAAGGGCACTTTACCACACACAGTTTTACAGTAACAAAAGGTTGAAGCCTTGTTGACAGATGGAGGCCAGGGGGTCAGCGCTGAAGTCACAGGACTTACTCCAAAAATCTCGTGATGGGTCCAGCCAAATTCAAGTGGGTTGATGATATAGGGCTTAGGAATCACAGCCTGAAGAATATCGCTCCACTGAAGTATAGCTCTCTTGACGTGATATACGAAAGAACCATCTGTTGGGGCTAAGCTGTTCAAGTTCTTTTTTCTGGGAAATAAATGAATTCGGAGGTCATTGAGAGAATCAAATTTGGACTGCTTTTTGCTATATACAGATACAGTCAATTTCGTACAGATACGCAAGATTTCGGGCTCGTACATAATGATGTTTTTGATATCACTCCTCACTTTCCGTGTAAGATCAGCAATTTCGTGAATGAGCTGTGATTTAACAGCAGATGTAGCAAATGTTTTTTTGCCCTTCGAGAAGAAAAAACTGACCGTATCACATCCACTAATGCAATGTAGCAGCCCTATTGACTCTACAACAGCCCACGATGTTCTATTCACAGTTTTATGGATCGGAAAGACTTTGTCACGGAACTGAACTTAGAGCTTGGGTTCATAGCCTGGTTCACACCTGCAGAGGAATATTTCGCTATAGTTCTCTAATAAAATGACAACAATGTCTGTGTCATTTGCTTCAACAATTACTTGGGAACATCCATTTCTGTAGCATTCGGCAACATGGAGGGCAACACGCGTGTCTGTTTCTTCACATGTGCTGCACAAGTTCGCTTCGTAGTCCAGGTTCGGATCTAAAGTCATTTTGGATGGGACCAGTTTTAGCACCTTCATTCTATCACTGAATCCACCAGAGACGTAAATGGTAAATCTTAATTCAGAAAGACAGACATGGCTCCACAATTCAAAAATACATTCTATAAGTCTTGCCTTACTCTCTGACTGCATAAGCAAAATATCCTAGTTTTCCAGCACCATGCTCTTCGTAACGATAAAACTTCGTCACTGTATTTCCTCTCCGCTCATGACATCCACTACTGTCTTTTAGAACAATAGAATTCCCGGAAATGTTTACAAGACCGAAAACTCCGTCATACCGATCAGCTACAATATGCAGCTCGGTTGTAGATATTGGGAGTCGATTTAAGAGCCTTGCAAGGATTCGTTTCGAAAATGTCTCAACGGTTTCGGCTTTGTCTGGGACTGGCGACCGAATTAACGGCATGAAATGTACCTTCACACCAGTTCCCGTGACCGTTTTAATCGGTACTTCGCTAGGCTAACTTTTTCTAAACTTGCAGAGGTGCGAATGAACTCGAGAAAACTTGACTTCGTACCCGATCAAATTTTAATACGTTCTCTAGCTACTGCTTCAAATATTGCTGGGGCGTAAGGCAAAAGTTCATGTGGCATGATCTTACTTAGCATCTCAAGCGTAGATCCTTGACTAGTGCCAACAGTAACCAATATCCTTTTAACAGCTTCCAATTCAGCATAAACGCTGCTACCGGTCTTGGTCGTTGAACGTTTGACCTGTTTTGTATCGCAATCCATAGTCTTTACTTGAAACTTGGAAAAGGGGTTGGGTTTTCCATCGAAGTATGCTTCCAATGCTTTTAAACTACTAGCACGTGCACTCAGGAGGCTCTTTGCCACTGCTTCATCAGCGACTTGATTTGAGATGATATTCCCCAATGATTCCTCATCACATGTAAAGGGATCAATATGGTGTTCGACAACAGAGACCACATTACTGACAAGGTTTTCTCGGTGCTTCTCAAAGGTTCCATTTTTGCTTCCTTCACCATCAAAATCACTCATGCTCTCAATTCCAGCAAGTCGATAAAGAGGTAGAGGAAACCTCAGCACAGAATGGTATCGTGGTAGTCCACTTGGCAACTGTCATTGAGTTCAGTGTGATTCCCTTTATTCCTCCCTTTTGTTTTGATTCAGGGTTGAGTGTGGATTCCAGTGCATGATCTGGGGAAACACAATTCATCTTCTAATTTTTCCGCTCCACGTTGAATAGTCCTTTGACAAAGATGTCATGCAAGCTAGGTGGCAAGGTTTTCAGGTCATTCAAATACTGGAGTAGGCATGTAGTGTACTTATAATGCCCTGCAGCTGTCAAATACGGCAACATGAGGGTTGCACCCATAATATGACCTTCCCAGTCTCCCTCACGCTCTGTCATAAGGAACTGGAGAAGAATCAGCACAAGATTCATATACTCCATCCACAACTTCATTGTATGGTCTTTGTCACGCGACTTGTTGAACTGGCTCATCAAAGGCTTCATAGATTCCAGGTGTTTGTCTAGGTTGTCAAAGGAGCCTCCGCAATTCATGAACGCAGACATCAAATCTGACAGCTCATCAAAAGTACTTGCTTCTTTGTCTGATTCAGTGTAATAATGTTCAAGAGCATTCCAATATACTCTACACAAGGCCTCTATTACGATGATGTGAGCCTCCATACACCTGTATTAGGGTTTTCCAGTCATAGCTTTTTTAGCAGTTCCAGAGAGTAAGATGCCAGCCTTACTAAAGATTTCTTCAAGCCCTAAGCCTTTCATGAGGTACCCAATCACACCAAGGAAGCTCATACACAGATACAATCAACCCATTCTTGGAATAACATCATTGAATGCTTCAGGCTGTTTCTTTTTTAATGCGATAATGATCTCGTAGATAGCTTGGTCACACGTTATTACAGTATGAGGTAACTTCAG
Organism: Artemia sp. Kazakhstan ARC1039; assembly: GCA_029168905.1. Taxonomy (NCBI): domain Eukaryota; kingdom Metazoa; phylum Arthropoda; class Branchiopoda; order Anostraca; family Artemiidae; genus Artemia; species Artemia sp. Kazakhstan ARC1039. The sequence goes on along the minus strand of JAQQPU010001467.1, from coordinate 20,240 downwards.
TGCGCACTCTGTATTTTTCTGAGGTACAGATCCCATGGTGTACTACTGCAGACGTGAAGCAGTACATTATGTTGATGGTAGTACATAAGACAAGTAATATCCCTGACTGTAGGCTAGGGTAGGCTATGCCAAATGATAGATAAACCCAGCATTTGGTATAGGGTATCCAAAATAACAGATTTGTAGTAGATTTGCTTAAGGTGGTCTCAGTAACATCAAGACTAACATATCCTAAAAAATCCCTGATCTAACTTAGCATAATTACAGTATAGGCCAAGTCTACATAGAAATGTCACAATATGTTCATCAGACAGTTTGAGATAAAAAATCATTCTTAATTCCAACATGGCCTTGAGTTTTGATCTTGAAGCCTATTACTCATTTCCAGCAATCTGAAAGTTATTTAGCCTACCTGTCCATGACATAACACAGTTACATAAGGCCTGCATTAGGCGTCGTTCAGTTCCTTTTCTTAGCTTTAACCACTAACAGTACAGCTTCTCAATCACACTACCAACCTCAAGTTTAATCAGCAACAGAGTTCACAAAATTGTTGTTGTTGTTGATAGTGCTTCCGGGCTGTTGCCCACTGCACACGTGACATAAACAATGTTTTCAAACGCTAACAATCACTTAATCTTTCACAACTATATTGAAAGGCTGGCTTAATAGAGGGCAATCTTTGAAGATGACCAGGGCAGGTTCTTGGCTTAGGATTTGTAGGGAGACTGTCACTGTCCCATTCTTATCAGCAGATAAATTGAAAATCAGTCAGTATTGTAAATACATTTAGAATTAAGAAAAAAAAATGTTGATATTTGGTTGAAAAGTAAAGTTCATATTCGGATTTGGCGTTAAGTTCTAGCATAAAAGATGTGTCACATCATCATTTTGGAAAAATGTATTTTTGCATATATTTTTTGGCCTATACTTTTTCAAAAAATTCTACACGGCTTCACCGAACAGTTTAAGCTTTGAACTTTACGGCAATGTGAAGCTAAATACGAAAGGTAAATTCTGGAAAAGAATGAAAAACACAAAAATTATAGAAAGGTCCTAGATACGTGGTTTTGTTGAAAATGAACCTTTGAATTTTGAGATTTTCAGGGAAAATTAATAAATATTAGCCTATAGCTCCTGGGCTATACAAAATATCGGAAAAAATTTAACATATTCTATGAGAAGATTATATTAGGACCACAATGAGATGTCGCGCCACTAAATCGGAGTGGTACAACCTTAGAAAAAAAAAAACAGTCTGTACACATTTTATAGGCCTAAAAAGGGTGTTTTTTTGCTTTTACAAGGTCAAGTCGTGATCTCCAACTTTGCCACCACCCATATTTGGATTCAGCGCGGTCGATATAGTCGGAAACTATTGTCAAACTGACTGTGTCTTTCTGACCACCTCAACTCAGAAATAAACTAGATACGCTTTAGGGGCTCCCGGACTAATTGAGAAGGGAGTAAATAAAGAATTTTCGAAAAAAAAGTTGGGAAAAAATTTAGAAGAAAAGGAAAAGCTAAGGAAAAGAGGCGTATTCGCTACACCTAATCTCAAAGCTTGTAACGGATTAATTTTCAAAGCTTTGTAACGGATTAGCCTGTATATGATAGCCTATGCAAGAATCGAATATATGAAATGAGTTGCTACGTTTTGATTAGTCGCTACACTTAAAAAATTTTGCTTTATGAAGATATTATTTTAGTATAATTAATGGACTTATGTGGACCAGTGCGGCACCAACGGATACTGGGAGACGTCGAATAACCATTCTCTTCAGTCAATGTTGGCTATGTTGGTGATCTTTGGCCATTACCTAATCCGATGTCTCCTATGCCATCTGGAACCCACAGCTCCAAGTCGGGCTTGAATGTTCGCCAAAGATTTTTTTTATGTCCCTGGCTTCTTTTTTCATGAGAGAAGTAGTCCCAGACGCCGCGTCGGTTTTCCTTTTGGCGGCGAACAGCTGCGCCGAAAGAAAAATTTCGGCGCAGCGCCGACTTTTCTCTGGCGCCGCGCCGCCGGTAGAAGCCTATTTTTCCTCTCAGGAAGGAGTTCCAAACCTATTCAAAACACCACAAGCGACGTATCGTTCAAATAAAACCAAAAAATAATCTCAGGATCCAGATTTTTTTTTTCTGATTTTTTAATCTCTCGCTTTTTCAATAAACGATAGCGTTCGTTTCCCTCCATGTCCGTGTTTTTATGATGCTTGTCATTGTACTTAATGAAACCCATTTTCAGTAGACCGTATTTGACACGTAATGGGCCTCACTCATCTTTCGTCTTCGGGATGTACTTTTTAGGGGGAAACTTAAAAGTTTGGAAATTGAAAATTAAAAGACTCGCTACTGGCAAAAAAGTCTCTTCAGGATGTTTGCTTTGATTTCCTAGAAGCTCTTTTAAGTCTTTTAAAGCCGATATTGTGTTTTTTTCTGACAAAGTTTAAATTTCGAGCCAAAAGTAAAGAGCAACACCGCATATTGTTGCGCCTCCTACTGGGTCCTAGTCCTAGACCGCTGAATCTTCTATCGATTCATGTGAAGACGAAGTACAGCACTCCGATGAAAACGTGTGTCAATGGAACATGGACATGGCGCCCGACTGGCGTGCTGCCGAATACAGTTTTTCTTTTTACTGAAATGGATATTGGATGTATAATATGTATGCAATTCAGTTTGTATTAAATGAAAAAAGAACAAAAGCACAAAGAACAAAAAGACATAAGCCGTCCTGAAATGAAAACCCATGCATTTTTTTGGAAGGATTAAAAAGAGTGCATCATTCCAGTGCGCCAATTTAAACGGAAAAGAAGAAATGCCTAAAAAAAATATCAGTAAGACCCGTTCAAATTGAACAAAAAGAATGCTGATCACTTTTCTAGCTCGACTAGATCCTGCACCAGCCTGTAGTTGTCATGGACGAACCGCAGCTGGTTGATTCTCACTGGAGCAATTGAGGATCTTTTAGCAGTGACAACGAGACCCGTTGTTGAAAAGTGACGCTCGGCTCTCGCGCTCGTGGCCGGCAGACCAAGAACCATTCGTACTAGAGCTGCCACCACTGGGATGCGCTCTCTTTGATCCTTCCAGAGCGCAATGCATCAGTTTTTATTTGAAGACGGCTTTAATTTATAAGTTCTTGATGCTTCACTCGCTAAACTTACGTACAAGAAATTAAATAGTAAATCTAGCAGTTGCATGAGAAAATTCCAAGTCTCTAAATGCTCAAAAAAAAAGTTCAGTTGGCTTAAGACCCGTTCTTAATGTCTTTGGCTGGGCAGTGGTGGTAGCTGGCCCAGTGCTGCAGTTTCTTAGGTACCGGTAACATCGCAACCAGCTAACTACAATCTCGAAACAGAATTTTCGCGGAACTTTACTCTTCATCGGAAAAACTTAACCTTTACCTAACTAATAGGTCAACACCATCTTCAAATGAAAACCTATGCATTTCTTTTTGGAAGGATAAAAGAGAGTGCATCTTACCAGTGCGCCAATTTAAAAATGAAAGAAAAGAAGAAATGCAAAAAAAAGAAATCAGTAACACCCGTTCAAATTGAGATAAAGCATAAACACTCGAATATAAGACGCATTAACATTATAATATAAGACGAGATAATAGAAAAATTATATTTACTGACCATTTTTACAATTATGGAAGTTGAAAGACAGAACTGGCTTCAGTGCAAAACTTCAGCTGTGAACGACAATATACTGTTCATGCCGCGAGGGATTTTTTGACGCGCTATATTAATAACAAAGGAACATCTCGTTTCTGCAGGGAGCTAATGCAGTCCTAGTCTAAAGTTCGCATAAAAACGGTGTTTTCTACAAAGAGGTTTTCATGTCACCTGAAGAGACTTTGCCCTACTCTATCTGTAAGCTCTTATTTCTATTTTCTGGTTAGAAATCAATATCGATACACTTTTACAAAGTTACTTAGCATGCTAGCCAATATTGTGAAAGTACATACCTCAGGGAAAACTGCTGCTGGGTAAGTTGACTTGTCTGAAGCTTCATGGTCTCCAAAAGATACAACTGTGGCAGTATCATCATCACTGTCATGAGGAAATTCTGAGTCACTGGAGCTCAGCACTGAGATTCCAGACGAACTGCTTGGCGGCCGTGATGCTAGAAGAATTAGCAGCTGTTGTACTTTTTGCTCATACAAGGGATTTTTTACCATCATGATCAAAAACTCTTTCTTGCTTCTTGGACCCAGATGCTCATCAATCTCCTTCAGCTGAAAAAGCTGAAGTCTCCAAAAGATACAACTGTGGCAGTATCATCATCACTGTCATGAGGAAATTCTGAGTCACTGGAGCTCGGCACTGAGATTCCAGACGAACTGCTTGGCGGCCGTGATGCTAGCAGACTTAGCAGCTGTTGTACTTTTTGCTCAGACAAGGGATTTTTTACCATCATGATCAAAAACTCTTTCTTGCTTCTTGGACCCAGATGCTCATCAATCTCCTTCAGCTGAAAAAGCTGAAAGTCTAGGAGGGCCGCAGTTTCCATCAGATCATCCCTGGGAAAACGGCTCTCAAAACTGTTTAGTAGGAGACTTTTCAGGGATGTCAAAGCACACGATTCTTCAACTTCACTATTAGGTGCTACTAAAATATGTTTAAGAGGAGCTTGATGTGGCAGTGTAACATTAAGATTAGGGTATTCGTCTCCTTCCACTGTATTTCTCTGCTAGAAACTAGCAGAGAGCAGTAACAAGCTCAAATTGTTCTTTAGTTTGTACTAGCTCGTGTCTCCCAATGCGGCACAAAATTGTGGTCACAGGCTGCTTTACTTCTAAGAAGCTCTTCAACATGGTGAAACTGGCTTACCAGCGAGTAGGAACTTCCTGTTTCAGAGATCGAAACAATTCATCGCTTCTAGGAGCTCCAAGAAAGCGTTCGGTACTACACTCTGCTACACTCATAATTGGAAGCTGTTCGTGAGCTTCAAGCACTTCCACTTAACTCGCTGAATGTTTCAACAACAGTTTCAAACCTCAAAGTCTTCTTCAGTCAAAGTTGTTTGTTTGTTTGTATATATCTTGATTATCCATTCCTTGCTTTGTTATTCTTCTTCGTCAAAGATGAATAAGTTGAGCTGATTGCTTCAGATTATAACCACAGAATTAGCTCTGCAACTCCAACAGCCAAATCGAACCAAAATCAACAAATCACGAAAAAACACAGGGCCAAATAGACGTAATGGCAGCGCACCGCTGCCTCAATGGTGCTGGTGGTGCGCCGGCACGCCGCCGAAATTTTCCTCTACACCGGCGTGTCTTCCATCGGTGGTGCGCCGCCGATAAATTGGCGCGGTGTCGGGCTCTAGAGAGAACTAGTGAAAAGTCGGTTCAATCTGTCCTTATTGCTTTGTATTGTCCACAGAACATGTGGCTGAGGTGTTTGACATGAGACACTTTCTATGTAAGTAGAGGAATTTCCCGTGCTGCTCTCATCTCCTCATTGAATGCTTTTGGCCGAAAATGTAATAATAATGGCAATATATCGTTGAAAATAGTGGTCAGTTGCGTTCAATACTCTAGGTTCTCCGACTTGTAGGGTGACCCAGAGTGATGATCGTCTCAATGTCTCAATGAGCTAAATTCCAAATTGTAAGCATTACCAACCGCATATTAATAAGGCACTGCATTAAATGCAGTTCCTTGTGAGAACTCGCCGTTTCCATTCCAAGCTTCTTGTACCAACAGCTCTCAAAATTTTGGTTAAGGGTGAAATCCTTCTTTTTAGTTGTGGGGTAATTTTACCACATGAATTTAATTTATGATTTGAGCGGTAATGGCTATTAATGTTGGATTTACTCATATCATCAAATATAGTCATTTCTAGTAATGCCATTGGCTATAAAAGGCATCAGATTACTCGTAGCCTAGAGCAGTGGTTCTCGAGCTTTTTACCGACAAAACATTTTAGGTACCCCTTCTCACTTACGGATACTAAGTAAACTATAACTAAAATATTAAACAAATCTTGGTTTTCTCAATTTTAAACAAAACGCGTAACCCTTAAAAATACTTGCGTCCCCCAAGGGGTATGCCATATCACAGTTTGAGAACCAATGGCCTAGAGTATTAGAAATAAGTTAAGATATTGTTTCTTATCGATGTGATTTGACCACTGATGAAGTCCAGATAACGGAGACTGAATTACTGTCTAGGATTCAATCAACCCCAAAATTCAGTCAAGCAGACATTATTCCCGAGTTGAGTTTCCGTGCCCAATATGGCTTGACAAGTGAAAGGACTTTGCTAGTTAAATCGGGGTCAATGCCAGTAAATAATGCCACTTCCTTGAAATGGTGGTATGTTACAGTACTGGTTTGAAATTTTGGTTAAAGTCTCCCTTACTCTTAAAGCACTAATGACATCAAAATGAAAATATTTTTTGTCCCGGACATTTCTCAGGTCGATTCGCATCTGAAAACCCTAATTTCTAAGTTTTTTTTTCTAGTTGTTTCAAAATGATGGTTATTTGGGCTGTATTACATTTTGTCAATGTTGCCATGCTGAACCTTGAAAACGAATCAGCGAAACTAATTCCTTAAATTTGGCAGCACTTTTTGTCCATAAAACTTCAAATATTAACAATATGTTGGTTGCCAAAGACAATTACGTATTCATAGGAAAGCTACGTCGTCTTAAGCAGTTTGAGGCCTTGTCTTTTTAGTTAATTTTTTGTTGATTTTTTTTTACCCACCATCCGTATCACCCGTTGTAATTCAATTCAATGGTGTAATTCAATTACAAGGAAATATGTAGGGAATTGCAGGTAAAATTACTAAATTTCGATTTAAGAATTGAAGGATTTTTTTTTTTATCGAAGAAGCCAAAAAATCATTTTTCAAAATCTAGGGGGATGCAATTTTTTTCGAAAACACACAAATAGATAATTTTCAAAATCAAAAGGAGGGGCTTTGTATGTTTAAAAAAAAATACTTCAAAATTATGTGGTTGTGCGAAAGGTCGTATCCAGAATTTTTGTTCAAGGGACGGGGGGGGGGGCTACAATTTTTTTAATGCCTAAAAAATGTGTTTATATGTATTTCTGTTATGGTTTTATGAGTCGGGAAAAATTGGGAGGAGGGGGTTCAAACCCTCAAACCCTTCCCCTGGATAGCTGTTCAAGTTTGCACTTAGCCAATTTTAACAATTAGGTTTCGTCTCTTTGTCCCTGGCTCTTTAGGGCCTCGGTTTGGTTAATCTTTGCATGCCCATGCTTTCAGAAAGATGTAGTATTCCCACATTTCTACTTAGATTTATCCACGAAGCCTCTGTTTTAAGTTAGCTATTTGCATAACGTTATGTCGTTGTCCCTTGTAGTACATGAATCGTATCACTCCAACTTGTTGAAAATCAAACACTATTTCAAGCATGAACTTAACATGTTTAGATTTTAAATTCCTATATTGTAATATATGTCTCAAATTTGCAACCAACAGAAATCCTTAAATCCGAGTTTGGTGAAAATCCAGCAGCACGTCTGAAATATGCACTTTATAGTTTTTAAGTACCATTCCAAATTAAATAATTAATGAACCAATTGAGGAAAATAATTCTAGAAGCAGTTTTCTATTTCGGTTCGAATTTTGAGAAGTGTTTATGGGACCCTAATTTTAACACCTATTTTATATATATTTTATGTATACACATTTTGGTACTCCTTTATTAAACGTACTCTTTTATATACTGCTAGTTTGGTTAATGCTAATGAAATAAAATAAAATAGGATGTATATATAATAGTTTAGAAACAAATTTGGGCTATATATTTGCACATAAGGGGGGTGGGGTGGAGGGTAAAGCATAGCATATATTATTACGTAACCTAACCTAACCTAGGTACCTTCCCCCCCTAAACCCCAAAAAACAACAGTTTAAATATTGTATACGCAATGAAACCACGCTATGCATTGCATTACTCTATAGCGGTGTCTTGAATTAACACGTCAAAACGGGTTTTTCGTGACTGGTTTCAATTGCAGTATATAAAAGAGTACGTTTAATACAGAAGTACCCACATTTTTTTTATACTGAATAAACATTTTCGTATTAAATTCGTTTCAAACAGATATTAAATAATAATAATAATTTTTTGAAGCCCGCTATAAAAACATAAGCGGAGTAAAGGGGAAAAACAAGAAAAGAAAACACACTTGCATATATAACAACTAAACAACACTTACATGGAAATAAAAGATTCAACACTCGTAAATAAACACTCGTAAAGTGTAGAAAGGGACTCGGCTAAATTTTTAAACGCTATCTTTCGCGCAGATAATTCCTGCATAAGTGCAGCTTCTGTTGGATCAGAAACATCAAATCGAGACATGTCCTATTTTCTACTAAATTGTATCTCAGAAGCCTCTGTTCGGAACGACTTTTTCTGCAAAACATTATGCCTTCGCCTCTCGGACTGGACGAATCATGTTTGCCCCCAGAGGAAATTTCTTTGGCTTCTTGGTAATTTTTATTAAAAATCTAGAAATTTTGATTCAGCGTAATATATGGTGCTTAGAAGCAAAATCAACATAGTAATAAATTCTAATGGCTCTAATAGGTTTTCGTCACATACAAAATGGTAAGTCACATGGTACGTCACATGGTACGTCAATGGCTCTAATAGGTTTCGTCACATACAAAAAGGCACGTCACATGGTACGTCAATGGCTCTAATATGTTTCGTCACATACAAAATGGCACGTCACATGGTACGTCAATGGCTATAATAGGTTTCGTCACATATAAAACGGTAGCCTACTAGTGTCCAAATTTGCGATGCCACAAGCCCTCGTGTCACTTCTTTGAATTATTATGATGTCGCCGATAAAACTCTTATTCTGGGATCATGATCGTTAATTCCTAGCCCTGGTTGAAATTAGAAATCTGAAGGTATAGTTGAGGATTGTTCAATTTTTCCTCTGGCTTAGAAAATTGTTCGCTACAGATAGTTCCATTGTTTCGAGCAGTATGTTAATACAGTCACGTTTTATTTGGATTCTCATGGAAACATATCTTTTCCAATTGAAAATAAAGCATATCATATCCCCCACCCCCTGGAAAATGTATGTTGTTACTCTCACGGTCAAACATTTGCTTTTGCACTTGGTACGCTTTGATTTTACGCTATCCAGCATCCCCCAGCTATAACTCTTCAAGTAATCATGAAAAACTTACGACTTGTGTTTTCACAATTAGAAATCGATCTCCTCCCTTTGCTTGTCATTTGAAGCATTTGGAAAGCTTTAAACCGCCTGGAAAGCTACCATGGTAACAAATGTTCTAAAATGAAAGCTTTTGTCGCTTAGAGATAGGAGACTCTTTGAAGCACCGAGTTCAACTTTTTCCTAGTGGTATGTTAAGTGGTAATGAAAAGGAATAAGATTTAGTAAAACTAGGCGGTGATAGCATGAATCAAATTATAAAAGCCATTGCAGTGCAAAAGACGTTTTGTGACATTCATATCTCAAGTAACTTATATCCCGGCCTTCAAAGATTTTGTCAAAAAGATCAAGGACTGCCCCCCCCCCATCTTTAGACTTAAGACAGCAAGAATGTAACTATAAAGACTCTGCTATCGTAGTCTGAAATACGTTTTGTGACATTCTTTTTTCAAATAATTTATATATCAGGTTTAAAGAGCTCAATCAAAACGATTAAGTGCTGACACCTTCCCCTACCATCTATAATTATACTTTGAAAAAAAAATGGGAGGGGGGCTCGTAATTTCAGTATAGAATTGACACCAGTGTGTAACTAACTTATTGTTAGCCAAATTGACTGGTCATCGCCATGCGTATTTTTCGTCAATGTCGACTTCTCCTAGGTATGTGGTGGGATTTTTTGGGGGATGAGGGGATACATATAATACTTATCAGAAATGTAATGACAAGATGTGATGCCTTAGATTATTTGTTATGTTTGCTTCATTAAAACATGCGGTAAGTGAACGCACATGTGAACACATACGTGACGTTTATACCAAACTCACAACTGCGTCTAGCCACGTGAGGCCTACGTTTACGGTCCTTATATGAACTTAAAGCTCTAAACTAGATTCGAAAACTTCCTGTTGTCCAGTATAAGTTCCATTAAGCGCATATGTAGAAGTTCGTCCTGGTGGTAGAAATTCAGAAAAAGATGTTTTTTTTCGAGCAAATAAAGGTAAAAAAAAAGAAGGTAAATAATACGGCATTGGACTTTACAGTCTCTACCGGCGGTGCTGATCTCCGTTTCTTGGCCTTTCAGCCAGGAATTGCAATGGGGGGTTGGGGGCCAACCATCTTGTGCTTTCGCACACCCTTCCTGTTTACCTTCCCAAATTTTTCCAGGTACCCATTTAAAGCTAGGTCGACTCTGGCTGAGCTTACAGAGTCACGCCACTGACCCCCTTTCCAAACTAAATAATTGAGAAAATAACATGTTGTATATTATTGAATCTCTCGTTCGTGTTAGTCTTAAAAACTTCATTTTTGACTAGTTTGACAGTTGAGTTATTTTTTTTTCTTTTTGAAGGTAGTTATTAATTTCGGATTCAGTCTTCTCTAATAAATATTAAAATTCTCGAAGCATAGACCTTTAGCACCCAAGCTAGCTTTAAACACGTTTAAGGGCTTTACCACCTCAAGCTGAGCACCCAAAGAAGATAATTCAGGCCACTGATTCAGTGGCCGGGCCACGGAATCAGGATTTTATTTTAAAAAGGACCAAATTTAAAAAGATAACGGAAAAACAGGCAACACTACATGAAAAAATGCAATTAATTTGTATGAAATTATCATTGCACTTGATAGGCTTTGCTCTTATGCAGCGGGATTGGCCAACAGCTTTCTTGGTATTCTAGCCATTTAACGACTATGTCAAAGAACGGCCGTTGCTACCCGGCTATTTTTTTCACTATGCATTAAGTTTGAAAGAGACAATAATTTTACCTAATAATATAACCGATACGAGCCTTTTTTTGTTCATGTTCATCCCAAAAGAGCAACCAAGATGAAATGACGATGCTGTAGTCAAATCAGAGAATTTGTGTGCTCCACATTTTCCGAGGCATTGTGGTACCTCTGTGAAGCTATTCCCAACTAAATACACAATAGTACAGCCTAACGTTTTTTAATCGGTTTGATCCTTTGAACTTCAGTGGCTGAAGGAATTTGCATAATAAAGCTAAAATTTTACAAGTCAAGCCATATAGTACAAGTCGTCATTGCAAAATATTATATCTAAGCTCTGGCCTGTTTTTTCTTGACGCTTATTTTTTTTTTTTAATGAGAAATTGGACTACTGTTTATATACCGTGTATATACCCACGGAATTTGTATTGCATACTGACATCTACATTCTGCTTGCTGGAGATAACTGCCCAATGTTAGGATCCGTCTGATCGATACCTAACCAAACAGTCTCTCAAAGTATTGCTCATTGCAGAATGTTGCAAAGTTGACTAGGCTGTAGGCTACGTATCTCCACCCTACGCCACTAGCTACAGTAATAAGCGACTTTAGCTACTTCATGGTTTGAAAAAAAACCTTCCACATGGCTATACACCTCTCCGAAATGGGTCAACACCCCCCCCTTTTTTTAAACAAAATACTTGTTACGGATCTGACAGTTCGCACTGAAAATGTGGATATTTCTTCCATTTGGAAGACGAGTCATATTGATACCCCCTTCTTACTTGACACGTTCGCATTAATTTTTTGGGCAGGGGAAGCATGTTTCATTGGATAATTTAAATAGAGGCTCCTTAAATTCGAAACTTCAAGTGGACCCAGCCCCCAAGACCCCTCGTTACGGTCCTCCTACGAAAAAAGCGCACTTCTTGGTTGCTGAATGTCTTAAAAAGATTTTCTGCATATTATAGTTCTTACGCAGAATGAGTTGACCCCCTGCCCCCTTCCTCAGAAACGCTCGTCACGGACGATGATCCTTTTAGCGGGTTTTGTCTTTTTCTTTGGAAGGGGGAGTTATATCCCGAGGGCAAAGACCTATTACTAGGCTCCAATTGTGGGTAAAGTTTCACTGGGAAAGCTGATGCAAATAAAATACTCTGTTGATAGCAATCAAACAGTTCGTGGTAACTAACTGTAAGTAAGGAGCGATCCGGCTAAATAGTAACCAAAACTCTAAAAAACGGAATTTTGATACCAATAGATCAAACAGTTCGTGGTAACGAACTGTAAGTAAGGAGCGACCCCGCTCAGTGGTAACCGAAACTCTAGAAAACGGGTTTTTGATACCAATAGATACATCAAAAGAATTAGATTTCAATGTTGATTTCAAATATATAAATTTCATCAAGTTTAGTCTTACCCATCAAAAGTTAAGCGCATGAAAAAATTTGGCTGATTTTCGAAAAAAGGGGGAAAGACCACCTAAAAGCTATATAACCTTAATGAAATTCACACTATCATATTCAGCATATCAGATAACCCTACTGTAGGGGTTCCAAGCTCCCCCTAGTCAATACCTCGCTCTTTAAGCCAAAGATTTTTTAGTACTTTCATAAGAGCTATTTATTCTAATTAACGGTCTTTGTGATTCAGCGGTCATTTTTAAAGAATTGGAGCAAAATTCGAAATTTAGCTTAAAGAGCGAGGTATTGATTAGGGGGCGAGCCCCCTAATATACGTAATAAAAATATATGAATATAGAAGTCGTAAGTTACGTATAATTATTACTAATAAAAACGTTCGTAAATAAAATTAAACAAGTTTCGAGAAAGCCATTTAACCAAATAAAAGTAAAATTAATATGCAAATTTTGTTTTAATTATTCATGCACGGTGAGCCAAAATCAAAACCTGCATTACTTCAAAAACGTTCAAAAATTAAATAAAAGAACGAGTTTTTTTTTTAACTGAAAGTAAGGAACGACGTTAAAACTTAAAACGAACAAAAATTATTCCGTACATGAAAGGGGCTGTCCCCTCCTCAACGCCTCGCTCTTTACGCTGAAGTTTGACTTTCTCACAACTCTTATTTTTTAAAACAATAAAAACTTTAGCGTAAAGAGTGAGGCGTTGAGGAGGGGACAGCTCCTTTCATATACGGAATAATTTCTGTTCGTTTTAAGTTTTAACGTCGTTCCTTACTTTCAGTTAAAAAAACTTGTTTTTTTTTTATTTAATTTATCAAAAGAATCGTCTTATTATGCTGATCTCAAATACATAAGTTTCATTAAGTTTGGTCTTACTCAGTAAAGGCTAGTAAATTTTCCTGATTTTGAAAAAGGGGAAATACCCCCTAAAAGTCATAGAATGTAAATGAAAATAACACCATCAGATTCAGCATATCAGATAACTTTGTTGTAGAAGTTCAAGCTGTATCTCCAAAAGTGTGGGATTTTTTTTTTTTGCCAGAAGAAAGATCACGGACACGTGTTTATTTGTTTTGTTTTTTTGCTCGGGGTTGATCGTATCTACCCAATGGTCCTAGAATATCGTGAGAGGTTCATTTGAACGTAAATTAAAAATTCTAGTGCCCTTTTTAAGTGACCTAAAATATTGGGGGGGGGGCAACTAAGACCCCTCCTCCGCCTCTTTTTTCCTAAATTCGTCCTATCAAAATTTTGAGATAAACATTTTGTTCATCATAGTTGAAAGGCCCAATAACTATACCTTTGGATATAACATGACCCCCCCCCCCCACAGCCCCAGAGGAAAGGTCTTTAAGTTATAAAATTTGCCCAATGTTTACGCATACTATTTGTTATTAAGAAGTATGTATGCATTTTTTTTTGGGGGGGGGGCGAATTTTCTGCTGGGGTTTTTCCACTGGGGAATTTTCCATGGGGTGGGAAATCCTAGGGGGTAAACTTGCCAGGGGGAGTCATACACTGGGGGAATTTGTCAGAATTCTTGTACAAAATTCTTTTTATGTGTCTTGCTTTCTCTTTTCCGTCTCAATTTTACGCGAGAGGTTGTTAAAGGTAATTGTCCGGGGTAAATTCTCTAGAGGATATATTTTCGTGGGGAGGGGGATTTCTCCATGTAGGTGGGGCCAGATTTCTTGGCGATTTTTAAAAAACGATCAGAAATTAAATAAAAAAACAAGTTTTTTCAACTGAAAGTGAGGAGCAACATTAAAACTTAAAACGAACAGAAATTATTACGTATATGAAGGGGATTGCCCCCTCCTCAACACCTCGCTCTTTACGCTAAAGTTTGAAATTTTGTAGACACAAGGGTCGTTTAATTAGAACATTTAGAAGCTTTTTTAGAAGTACTAAAAAACTTTATCGTAAAGAACGAGGTTTTGAGGAGGGGGCAATCCCCTTCAGATACGTAATAATTTCTGTTCGTTTTAAGTTTTAATATTGCTCCTTACTTGCAGTTGAAAAAAACTTGTTTTTTATTTTTTATTTAATTACATTGAATACGTTAATTTAGAATGAAGACGCGTGGAGGTATATTAAAGTAGCGTAATTTGGTGTCTAGTGACACATAGCTTTGCAGCAGAATTGCCAGTTCACGAAAATTAGCGGAGCAAGGATTTTTTTTTTTTAAGAAGATACATAAACAATGTCTTTCATTTCACCAAAATAAAAGATATTTTTCAAAATCCACGGGGGCAATAAAATGTTGCCAGCATGTGCGGAGGGAGTTTTGTTTCGGAGGAAAGGAGTAACTTAAAAGCGAAAACGTAAAAATAAGTGAATTTTATGGAAAATTAAAAAGCTATTGTAAATATCTCCAGATTTTTTATGGGGAGAGGGCGTGGATCCAAATATCTATTCCGTCCGTGTAATTGCCTGGCTCTCTGCCAAAATGTAATGCAAATCTTCTACAGTAATTGCGGAAAAGAAGGTGTACACATCTGGACAGACTTCAAATTGTGTAGAAAAATCGAAGGAACTGGGAAGTGCCACTAGAACAAGGAGCAGCTTTTTCTAAATTACCTCAACATGAATTTGACTGATTAGATAAAAGTTAAAGCAGCTTTTCGGTTTTATGAGTTTAGAATGGTTTTTGCAATTATGAAATTTATATAATTTGTTTCGTGAAGTGTTTTTTGTATTTGTAGTATATCTGGGCGCCTTGACGAAAAGAAAAAAAACGATTAAAAATTAGGTTAAATTTACCTATGCACTTTATCTAAACTGAGACACGTCCTATTGTCAACCAGACATGGCGTAGAGAGTCAAAGAAATACATCAAATATGGTGTACTAGTTATCCGTCCAACCAAGATCTGGTGATGAATATTGATGGCGGTAATTATCTTGTTTCAGGTTACATTTAATTTTTGTGGTTTTCAGTTTTGTTTATGTGTCAAAAGATTCGATTGATAAGATGTCCTACTTTTCGACAAAGCTTACATTTTTCTCTTCGGCCCGGAACTACCTTTAGCTTTGAGCAAATTCAAGGAGCATAGTCAACATAGGTCGAACCCCTAGGCTGCTTCCTGACGTAGTTGAGTGATTTTGATGAGTAGATTTTTTTTCAGGGGGGGGGGAAAGGTTTATTTTTGGGCTGGGCCTGTTAAAGGTCTCGATTTGTCATGTTTACTATATTTGTTGCATAATTCATGTATTTCTTTTACAGAGGGAGGGGGTCAGTCAATTTGGCCTTCTCCTATCCTTAGAGCAAGTGAAGCTTTTGTCAGAGTGGCGATTCAGATAACCCTTCTGACCTTCCCCATTGTAAAAGCCTCTAGAGAGTAGACGGCCACCAAAAACATATTTGTCGTTGAAAGACAACCCACCTAAAATTGATGAGAGCAGATCGAATACAAATTGAGTCAGTCAGGTCTAAATAGAAAGCACAAGATCAGCCAGTTTACCCCTTGAGTGAACTCTGACACTGTTTCGCATTAATCGCAGAGCGGAGGGGCCGATTCTGGTACCAAACGACACCTTTTTTGAAAATCAACTCTGTTTTGGTAGTGGAAAATGAACTTGGTTAGCACCTTATTGATTTAAGGAGATGAGTTTTCTCTCAGCTCCTGCTCGCACTTTAGGAGTCTTTTGAATAAATGCTTTGTCCTTTCTCGTCCACGCCAGTGTCAGAACTGCTCGTTGTTTCTGGGACGTGCACAGGAATTTACTTGGAAAGGAATAAGAGGGCACAATAGCCCCATAGATTTCGAAAAATGTATTTTTTTTGGTATTTCATAAAAATTGAAAAAAAGACCAAAAAACTCCGTTCCTAGATTTCGAAGGGCGTATTTTTTTTACTTCATTTTTTTTTTAATTTGAAAAAAACTCCTTGCCCTCCCATCTAAATTATTGCAAATTAGTGCCCCCAAGGTAGAACCAACAAATTCTTATTGTTTAAATTTTTACGGACGAAAGTGTCGTCAAATTCTATAAGTTTTTTTTTATTTTCCAAGCGTAAAACTACCATAAATCACCGTTATTAAATAAATGAAACCCAAATGAAAAGAAATTACAATAGATAGCCTAGTCAAACTCAACACGAACAAAAATAAAAAGGAATAGGGCTGACAACCCCCATGCCTTCTCAAGACCAAAACATAATTTGCACTTCACAAAAAAAAAAAAAAAAAAAAAAAAAAAAAAAAAAAAAAAAAAAAAAACGTGTATTGTCAGTTTAATATACATATTTTGATATTGATGCCTTATAGTTTTAGTTGTTCTTTATTTATGAAAGTAAAAAAAGTGTTTTGTTTTCAGTAAAGTGCAAATTATGTTCTGGTCTTGAGAAGGCGTGGGGGTTGTCAGCCCTACTCGTGTTAACTTTTGCTCGTTTTGAGTTTGACTAGATTATCTCTTGTAATTTCTGTTCGTTCTGGGTTTCATTTATTTATCGATGGTGATTTGGGGTAGTTTTACGCTTGGAAAATTATTTGAATTTATTTCTATTTATTTTCGGCTTAATGGAGCTTTTTACTATTCCTTGACAAACTATTTTGTGGAAAAAGTTTTTTTAAATTAATTTTTATTCGTTTTTTATTGACATAATCTTTTTCATGGAAATAAAAAATTAAAAAAACAAATAAATAATTATTTTTTTACTGAAAGTTAGGAGCAACGTCAAAACTTAAAACGAACAGATATTATTAGGTAATAATTTCTGTTCATTTTAAGTTTTAATGTTACTCCTTACTTTCAGTTCAAAAATCTCGTTTTTTTTAAATTTCTGATCGTTTTTATATGATACAGGGATATCCTGCGCCCCCTCTATGAAAAGTTACTTCCCCCAATGAAAAATTCCACCATGGAAAGTTCTTTTCATGTAAAATACTCCCCCCCCCCTCTGCCTGGGAAATTCCCCCAGATAAATCCATTCTAGCTGAAAATTCCACCCAGAAAATTTCTCGTGGATAAAAAATTCTTCGTCTATGAAAAATTCCTTCCCCCTTCGCAAAATTCCTCCGTGGAAAGTTCTTTTCAAGTAAAATCCCCCCCCCCCTCCGGGGAAATTCCCCAGGATAATTCCCTTCTAGCTGAAAATTCCACCCAGAAAATTTCTTGTGGATGAAAGATTCTTCGTAGCGCACTTTCATTTGAAAAAGATTTTTAATATCTGATTGTTTTTAAAATCATGCTGGTAATCCCCTCCTCCGTGGAAAAGTTTTCCAGCAAAAAGCCAGCAAAAGGTTGTTTTCCAGCGAAGTTTTTTTTGGGGAGGGGGGTATAAAAGAAACTTTAAAAAACGAGTCAAAAATGTGAAATTTATATCTACTCCCTTATTATTTCTGGGAATATATCTGGTCTACACTGTTATTATAAAAGTAAAGACTGAAGAGTATCATTAACCCCCCAAAATGAGCAGAATTTTTTCCGTATAAAAGGGGGACTGCCCCTTCCTCATCTGTACCTCCACCTCATGGTCGCAGAAACTTTGGAGTCTTCTCATTAGAACAGAAATTGAAAGTTCTAGTCCTTTTTTTAAGGTCAAAAGGGATTGGAGACTATCCAGTCGCGTGGGGATTTATAATCGGGGTTATATTTTCCGAGAGGGTATTTTCCGTGTGGGGGGGGGGAGTATTTTCCGGGTTGTATTATCCGGAAGGTAAACGCCGACCATAGCTTAGATTAAGTTTTGTTGATGAAGGTTGTTAAGCTGCCAAAAATAGTGTTTTTTTTTTGGCAATCTAGCTGTAGCCAAACGAGAAGCAGAACTTACTGTAATGGGATGGGAAGCTCCCATAGGAAAATATTTAAGAAGGGAGTATTTCATGGGAGAGAGCAAAAAATAAAGCTCTGAATAGAAGGATGGAGGAGGGGCTTGTGCAGCTATGTTGACCTCAGGTAGTTGCTTCCCGCGGTGTCTATCTTTTATGCTAGAAAGAAAAACTTTATGCTCGATAAATTTCAAGTGCTCGTTTTTTTTTAGTTCGCAAGGAAGATTAATTTGGTTGAAATTTTCGAAGTGTCGTGCGAAATTTTCAGAAAAAAAAATGAAAAGGGAAATTGAGGTCACGGTTATAATGAAGCAATTTTTTTTCATTTTTGATAAATCTTCGTTGAGATGGACCGTCTCTGGGAAACAGTGCGAAAATTTGGGTTTTGAATTGGAAAAAGGATTTGGTTTTTGTGATTTTTTTTCCTTTTGTCGTGTTTTATGAATAATTGATTTAAAAAAAAAATTAGGCGAAACTGTATTAATTAGGCAAAACAAACAAGGAAGTTAAATGTGTGATTTTGTTTTGCAATAGTTTAGTAACAAATTAATTTATATGCCACAAGGCTTTTTTTGTATGTTCAGGTTTATGCATCACTAACTGTAGCATATTCACCTTTTGGTAATGAGATAAATTATTAAATATCGTATGCTTCTTCTTCCTTATCCGATCGATTCCTTATGCCAATGAAGTATGAATTTAAAATGTAAAATCATTTATTACCATTCTTTTTTTTATAGTTCTTCCAGCGCAAAAAGTACTTAGAAATGCTGACAAGGAGACAAAAAAAAGCAAGAGGGGTGGTAGCCTAAATTTAAATATAAATAGATATAAACAGTAGGAAGGGTAGCAAGGATTTTAAGGGTGGAAGAACTCCATTTTGAAAGGAAAAGAGTCTAGCTACCAATTTATCAAACAGTAGATACACATAGCCCCAGGGGAATACTTTCGAAAATTCTTGCGATCCTTAAAGTTTCTGTTCTTTTTGCTGGTTTGAAATTTCACACGGAAGAACCAATCAGGTGTGATTAACTTTTCAATCGCATTGAAATTTCAAACAGAAGCAGAAGAGAACGGTTCAGGGTGGAAAAGGCGGGGCTTAAGGCACACTAAGAAATAGTGCGATTGGCTTGTGAAAACCCGTCACAGATCAATAGGTTTTCAACTAGTCTTTACTTTCAGATGTTAACTGAAAGAAATGATGTTTTTAAAAAAAACGTCACGAGCATTAACTAATGGAATCGAAGCCCACTTTCTACCACGGAACTGTAGAAAAGTAATTTCTATTTTTCGCTTTGGTGCATATTTATATGTTCTCAATCATTGTTTTCAAGGAAGAAGTTTGGACCCTCAGAAGCCTTCCGCTTCTTGATACGTCACTGGTTTGTGTCAAGCTTTCTTCAATTCTTAATTTCATTCGAAATAATTGACTGGGTGCCCCCCCTCCCACACACACAAACACAAAACCAAGAAACTTGAAATTTTTTATTATTACAGCACTAGGTCTACGAGAACTTTCCGATAAATTTGGATGACATAACAGAAAAGGAGAATTATCCCATTTTTGTCGAAAATGGGTTTTGTACAAGGCTTCGTCAAACTTTAATTGTGGAATCGATTGTTGTGATCAGAAACTACCATTACGGCAATAATTTAAGAGTTTATTAAACCTCTTTGTTAGGATACCTATGAAAACTTTTTTTTTTCAGTTTGCTCTTTTGTTTTTTTCGCTTCACTGTAAAGTAAGGGTTGGAATAAATCTCCTTTTCATTAGGACATTTGGCTTAGATCTCCCTTACCTTCCACAAAACACACAGAGTCCTGACTACGCTTCTGTTCTGCTTTAGCGTAAGAGCTGTCTTCGAAAAGGCTAGAACATCAGTGAGAACACAATTGTTGTAAATGTATGCTCAATTGAATAATTTTTTAATTACTACAATTTAAATTATTATTTTTTATGTTTTCCCTTTTTTGGGAGCATATGTTTTCCCTGTAATATTTTCCTCTTTTTTTAAACGTCCCTGAAAACCATAGATTATTTCCGCTATAGCGAATAATATCTGGAAGATTTAATGTGCATTGTGAACCACACTTGCCAAAGTAAAATCTTCCAACTTATCCCCCCCCC
>JAQQPU010001466.1:67832-81631 GCA_029168905.1 Artemia sp. Kazakhstan ARC1039 | reverse complement strand
AAGATTTAAAGACATTGTTGTATATATATATGCATTTTATTAATAAACAAATTCACAAACATTTTTTAAGCACTTTACTCTTAGGGCACTGAAATCAATACTGTATAGGTCTGAGAGGATATTTTCCACTAGAAAGTCGTTCAGACGTGGATTGTCACCATAAATGTGGAGAAACTGCTTGTAAGTATAGCCGCGACATCGGAACACAAAATATAGTAGTGCATGGAAGCCACAGCTTTTAGTCGTTAGATCCTGCACCCTCTTCCGATTTTGAATAATAGTTTCCCCACTGCTCTCAATATAGTTGCTGATGTGGGTTGTGTAGAATGTATAGGGTAGACCAAGAGGATCAAAAATTCAATCGTCTTCATTGTTTGAAAGATGCACAGCCAATGACCCGTCAGCACAGTGGACGGACTGCTATTAACAATAATCAAGGTATTGTTGACACTTTGAATTTTTCTTAGAAAGTCCGAGGGTAGACAATAGGATTTGTACTGGGACATGTAGGGGTCCATATTAAATAAATTGATTATTTGACTGGTGTTCATGGCGCCAAGTCTAGTAGAACACTGCCTTCAGGAGTGATTTCCCAATAGGTTTCATATTGATTTAGTGAGATTAGTGCAATACTCTCAGCCAATGGGTTGGCAAATGTACACTCTAAACGCACACTCCCCGTACGTACTATAGTCATATCCTGTGTGCCAGACAAATCCAGAACAATGATACCATGTGTTTTAGCAAACATTTCTTCGGTTATACCATTTTCAAATAGTTGAGAGTCATGATCTAGGGTTTGCATGGTCAACTCATACAATGTTCTATAGGAATTATCAAAAGATAGATTATAGAGTGGGATACCGTTTACTTTGCACACAAGAGATGAAAGTCCAAACATCTCGAATTTATGTGGGCATTCAGTCCACGATCCTATTGCACTGGCGCTTTTTACAAATGCCAAAGCGAGTTTTGACGGAATTTTGCCATTGATAAAGGATGAATCGGTGAAGGTGCGTGAGCCCATGGCAATATGACGTTGATTGGTGATTGTATGAGGAACAAGTAGTTTAATATTATTTCCATTGGCTCTCAGTTTTTCCACTGCCAAAGCAACAGAACTCATGACCTGTTGTTTGCGTACATGAAGTATTGCCGAGGTGAGGGAGAGACTTACATCAGGATTGGCAGCAAGTTCTTTTCTCAATATGAAATTGGAGGGTGCAAGCGTCAATTTTATATCCACTTTAACATTGGGCGGCAACCATTGGGGTATATTAAATATTTCATGATATATTTTTCCAACTAGATGTAATTCACTAGTTGTAGCATTTTTAAGTGCATCTGTACTATCAGTATTAGTAATATATTCATATCCATTGGAGATGCCTCTCAATTCCTTGTATGACTTGGGTGTCATCAGCATGAATTGCATATAGCTTGTATAATTTGAGAGATTGTTGCTTGTGCTCACCAGCGTGCCATTGATGTAGACACTGATTTGACGAAATAGATTATGTAATATACAATTTTCATAGGATATTCCATCGGCCCGAATTGGCATTGTATTATCGGATTTCCGGACTTTCATTTGTAAATCTATAAATGTTGAAGACATGTCCATAAAGTAGTCTTCATTGGAATAAATTTGAAAGTGGATATTATCGGAGAGGGGTTGTTGTGGATAAAATTGTTCATAGTATCCATGCTTGACACTCACATCAACATTTTCAGCATTGAATAGATTCAATGAGGCGGTGATTGAAGGTTAAGAATCCTTATGCGGCAGGTAGGACATCTTAGGAGAAGAAATCTAGTTTTGATCTAACAATTTTCTTCCTGTGGCTTCTTCTTCTGTTTACACTACGTGTCGGCTTTTTCCTTCTTTTCTTTGACAAGAGGGGTGATGTCTTTCGTTTCCGACCAGAGTGGAGACTGATGAGTGATGCATTGTTTCTTGACCTTTTTAAGCCTTTACCATTTTGTTTTAATTTCTCACCAAGGGTTCGCGCACTGGACCTAAGATTTTCCGAAGCACTTTTTTTAAAATCCTTGCCAGAGCCCCAATCGTATAGTGTAGAGGATGCAAAATCTGTCGCAGCCGGTACAGGATATTTTCTAGCCAGTGGTAGTGAAGAGCGAAAGAGCTTAGCAAACCAACTGCCAAGACCATAGCCAGACATTGACGAGCGACCTTTGTAATAGTCCATTCCATTGCCCTGTTGTCTTGGTCCAAGAGTATTAACATAGTAGTCAATATCAGGACAAGTGAATACCACTTTTCTATTAGACATCTTGTTGAACGATGGGACGAAAATGGCATGTAATCACAGCCAAACCTTTTGAAATTGCTATGGGATCACCCAATTCGGTTCTTAGTGTTAACTGACAGAGTTCCAAATAGGAAGTGTTTACGGGAATATACTGAAGATGCTTTATATTGTAGTGGTGAACATGTTCTTGATTGGTTTTTCGTTCAAGAACTCGTAGGAGGGGAACATTTGAATTACCAACCCGAGATGTTTCCACAAATGAAGCGTAGAGAAATATACATGTGTCTGTGGAGAAGGCAGGTGGGTAGTCAGCAAAAATGAAATTAATGTTTCCGGCACTTACCATTGATTATATTGAGCTTAAAGCCAAGAGCATCCTTTAGGTTATCATTGAGAATAACCTTTTTGTTGGCAATAGATGAACTAATGTAGATCTTACCCTCCTCCTTTGAATAGTTGAAATGAAAAGCTTGTTTTTTACGAGCGGAAATTCTTTTATTAATAGAACGACATAAATCATTCATACAGGTGAGTTCCTCGTAGGGTAATGCAATATATGGATAATCCATCCAATTGATTTTTTGAATTTGTTCTTGATCACTTGAGGATGGTGGTGGTGGCCAATCATAGGGTCTAATTTTTATTTCATATTTGCGATCTTTTCTCAGGATGTCGTAGGTATTTTTGAGAATACAGTCGACAAGAGCCACTTCATACTTTCCGTCGAATTTGATGGTGGGGGAGAGTTTCGTCCAAAAATCACTTTTTCTATTCAAGTCATTGTAGAGAGGATCGGAAACATTGGACATGAAAGTCACATAGAAATCATTGGGCATTGTTAATATCTTCAGCAGTGACCCAAGAATCAAAATCTGAGTTGTATCCTAGCCAGCGATCAAGCAACTGTCTCTTGCCCCTACGAGTACGACTCTTTAATATCTTTTCAATTTGATAAATTTCACTAGTGTTTCTAACTTTTTGCAGTTCATATTCATAAAAACCGCCGAGAATCTCATCATCTTTGGTGTCTCGCAGTCGATATGTCGTGGGCTCGGTGTCCAGGATTTTGGACACTTTAAAAAGTTCAGTGCTCCATAAATAATTCCCCTTTTCAAAAATATTGGTGGTTCTATTAATTCGAACAGTATCACCAACATTGAATTTCTTCTTCACATTTTTTTTCTTTTCCACCATTGGAATATTGCTTTAGAAAAACATCAAATGTATTTTCATTGTAGTGAACATCCCGAGGGCTTGAGTTGGACAGAGATCGATGAGGTCGATGGTTGTATATCTGCATGATTTTATCTAAATCATGAATAAAAGTCGGTGTATTTTTCAGGGTACAATATCTTGAAATTAATAGACGAATCGTTCTTATTAATCGTTCATCCAATGCAGCCTTTATCGGGCTGTGACTATGATAAAGTGTTGTATTATATTTCAATAGAACCTTTTGCACATGGGGATTAACAAATTCACTGCCACGATCCGATTGAATTTTTCTATACGAATCCTGTTCAAGAATACTTTCAATGGCCTGAGCAACTTCAACACCTCTCTTTGACCGTAATAGAATGGCATAGGCATAGCGACTAAAGACACTGATTGCCACCAGAATATATTTGTAGGGTGCATTGTGACGCCACATTTTCAATGTGGTGCCGGAGACAACTTTAGAAAGCGTTTTGGGAGACCTTAAACTTCCCGCTTCACCAATATTTTCATAGACACCTTTCAGAACTTCATCCATTTTGAACGCAATTTTGTAGTGTAATGTCCACTCCCCTTTTGCACACTGGAGGGTGAATCATTTCGTCTTCGCTTTTGACTAGCAGCCACAGGTGTTGTAAAATCATTACTGCTGATAGTATTTTGAAATATTGAATCTTCTTCTTCTTTTTTAAATGGTGTTGGTGTTGGTGTTGTTGGAGGACTATATTCTCTTAGTTTCTTTGAATTTGCTTATTGCCAATAAGACTTTTGGGAAAGTTTGATACACTTAAAAAGGTGTATAGATTATTGTCAAAGGATAGTAGTCCTTTACGATTCGTCACCATATCACAAATTAAATCAACTAGATTATACATTTTTCCCTGAATTATAATTCGTTTCCCTATGCTATCGACTTGAACTTGATGTGTAGCAGTTTCCAACATGAGATATGATAATACTCTTTAACTCTGTTCTCGATAGGTCAGTGGCAATAGGTTTCCAATTTTCATTACAATTGAATTCAATTCCTTCTCCTTTGATGGCAGTGCTGCAGAATCTTGAGGAGATGTTTCCTGTTTAGAGGGATCAGTGGCGGCGGCGACGATTGGTCTCTCACGATAAGGTTTATGTTTGTCCACACTTCGCAATGCATCTTAAAGTAAAAGCAATTTTTTGTCATCGGCAATATTCTCATCATTAATGAATTTGTTTAGATTGTCTTCAAAATGTTCGACGGGCGAGAGGACAAGTTCAAATGGTGTCAATTTATTGGGTTTAGCCATTCTCTCTCTAGAGAAAACTGTTTACAAGTCCTGCAATTATCGGCAGTAAAAGTGTGAAAAAGCTACCGCCCGCTTGAAGGAGTCGTTTTCTTTTAAAAATTTTTCCCTTGTTTTTACAAGCCAAGGCGCGTACAGTGGAACGATGTTGCTTAGTCTGTTGTCTAACACCTTCTGGCAGTTGAACATTGCCCTCAGTTAAATTTAAACAAAGTTCAGATATTAGATTAATGAAATCATTGTCAACACCATGTTTGAGTATAGCCTTCCTAAGCACGGGTTTTGAAGTGCTTAAAACGGAAAATAAATGCCGTTGTTCGTGTAGTTTCTTCAGTGTCATAATGGCAACTAATAGCTTTTTCTACTGTTCACCGGAAGATATACTGTAATTTCATTGTTGAAAATGTCGGTGACTACACTTAGGTCCTCGGGTGTGCTCTGATTAAGATCCAGCAAAATGTAACCGTAGGGTTTATTAGTCGCCTGAGTGTACGCTGACAACAGAAATTTAGGGGCGCCGGGGTATATCTGTTTACTGAGAGTTATGAGCGAGCTAGAATCACGAACAACTCGATAGATAATATAGATAGTGCAATTCAAAGCAAGGGTTCGCATACCTTTGCTCTGATGAAACAAATTGTGTAGAACTAGGGTTATGGAAATGTGTTCATGATGGGAGCGAACAGTGAACAGTTGTAGCATTTCCTGTGAGAACTGTTCAATGGATTCAGCCAAATCATCAATAATCAACCAAGAGTTCGATTCAATACTATTGAAAACATCAAGTCCCCGTATGAATTGTATTGGTATGGTTGTGGCAATAGCTTTTATTTGCTCATAGGACTCTTGCCAAATACTATAGCAATGGTAGATTTTTTTCGGTTTTTCCAAAAACATTTTATCGCAATTTTTATTATTTTAGTTAAGAGTGTTGTTTTCCCCGTCATTGAGGGACCACACAGAAACGATCTGAAGGGTGTTTTAAATTGATACATGCTGCTGCTGCTGCTGCTGTTGACAACAGTTGGACTACAACTAATTGTAAATCATACGTGTCCAATTTTTTTTTAGGCCTAGTTGGGTTAGTGATCTCCTTTACAAGCTTAGCTTCTGGATTTTGTTATTTTTGGTTGATGAATAAACCCTTATTTATTAAAAAAAAAAAAAAATGAATAAGTAGTAGTAGCAATAATTTTCCCATAGATCTATCTAGTACGTTAACAACAGCAAAAAAACAATATTTCATGGCAGCATTTATTTCGGCAACATGAAAACAAATATTTGATCAACGTGAACTGCAACGATATGAATAACACTTGTTCAACAAGAACAGTTGACAATAATATTTCATGGCAGCATTTATTTCGGCAACATGAAAACTATTTGTTCAACATGAACAACAATGATAAAAATGACACTTTATGTACAACAAGAACAGTTGACAATAATATTTCATTTCGGCAACATGAAAACAAATATTTGATCAACGTGAACTGCAACGATATGAATAACACTTGTTCAACAAGAACAGTTGACAACAATATTTCATGGCAGCATTTATTTCGACACTGCATGAAAACTCTATTTGTTCAACATGAACTGCAATGATAAAAATGACACTTTATGTCCAACATAAAAATAAACACTTTTTGTCCATGAAGAGCAACACTTATTGTCTTTAAAAACACTTTTTGTCCATCAACATGTACAACACTTATTGTCTTTAAACACTTTTCTGTACAAGAGCACTTGAAAACAACACTTGAAAAACAGAAAACACTTGAAAATTGAACTAGCACAGTTGAACATTATGAATTTAAAAGTGGGGCCCCCCACCCCCCAGGGCCACGGAGCCGAAGGCCGGCTGCGGACGGGACCCCCTACCCTCCGGGAGCTGCGGGCGGGGCCCCCACCCCCCGGGAGCCGGCCGCGGGAAGGGCCCCCCACCCCCGGGAACCGCGGTGGAAAAACAGTACAATAGTTGTCGTCACTGCTACAGGTTAGGTTGAGGTTGGGTTAGTTAGATTAGTTAATTTATGAACGGGTTGAGTGGTGGTGGTTAGTTGGTTAGTTGATTAGTCAGATTAGGTTAATTTATCCAGACCAAGTTGATTGCGATAGTCTATGCATTCAACTCGTTCTGAAATACGGTAGTGGCCATGAGGCAGGACACTCACACCATTATCGAGCACATAGACTTTGTCAGATATACATGACATTGCATTCTTTTCCACTCTCACAGTATAATTTCAATACTGTAGAGAGCGAATTGCAAGCACTTGTGCTCTCGGCACTAGACTACTTTCTACACAGTCTCTGTACACGCTCATGTTGAAATTGCTCTTTACAAAATGTGTAGGCACCCCTTTACACGCCTTCTTTTCATCCCCACTATGTGTTTTAACGCAATAAACTTTAGGGCCCGGGAACACCCCCCTGGATATCAAATCACTCCCCGTCTCTGATTTTAACATTAATAGTTGGTTGGGGGCTTGACGTTTCACCAACTCGGGGTAGAGTGATGGACTCCAGTTGGTGAAATCCATCCGCGAGCTGATGTGTTCCCCCTTTTCTAGATCACCCAATAAATCTTCAGTCCCATTTACCTTTAGCAGCAGAGAATCTGTATCCCCATAGTAAACTTGAACCTCCCCCTCCCGTGGCCATTGCACCTTGCACACATTGTAAAAGAATGACAACATGAGCTTTTTGGAAATTTCCAGTACTGAACTGCCACCTGCTATATTCTTGTTCAGTACCACATTTCGCTTTCGCCTGTGTAGAAGAACCATGCCAGTCTCTATGCTCGTGAAAGATGTAAAATTGGGATCGGCAATAGTTCGTGCACACTCTAGAGGGTCAGTCACGACATCGCAGCGAGATCTGTTACGTACGCTTTCACACATTTTGCCAAACGCTGAATTTAGGATGAGTTTGTACATTTCCTTCTCCACCTTTGAGTTTGCCCTAGAGCGTTTATCGACAAAAGTATCGATAAATGTTTTTAAATATGGTCGCTGATTGAACTGCAGGACCCTGTGTATTTTGGTGATTTTGAAACCATTGTTCACCATCCAGTGCAAAAGCACATGGTGAACAACGATATTCTCCTTAGGGTCCAAATCAGCAATCAGTTTCTGTTTGGAGGGAGTCCAGTGCATCCCCATATCCTCAACCAATGATCGATTGTAGGGGCTCAGCGAGTCCCTGCTCACGGGTCGATTGATACAGGGAAAGACAAAATCTTTGACTGAGTCGTGAAGCGCCAGAGGAATGTGACCGTCAATTTCAAAGAACCATCCTTGTGGCCCATTGTCCTCGACGGTGGTAATGTCGGGGAACTCACAAGGATTCTCAAGCCATTGATAGTTCCCACACGGCAAAGAGTAGTGAGACATTGCCGAGGGATACAATGAGTTCATGTCCAAGAACACTGCATTTGACTTTGCACCGGTGTTTTGTCCGCTCAAATCGGTTGACAAGACGCGGTGATAGAAACAGATCTATTTGTCCGCTAATGATAGAACAAGACAGGAAAAGGGGTGAAACAGATCTATTTATATGCTTGTGCGGAGCTTTAAGTCAAAGATTAAAACTAGATAATATTCAATTGTAAAAAATAGCATTTGAGTTTCATAGTGGTGAGAGATAGCAGTAAAAACTAGAAAATTACCTAAAAATATTCGCTTATGAGATATCGAAGCGATAGCAACAGAGAAAATAGCAAAGATTAGAAAAAAAGAGCGGTTTCTTTGCAAAAAAAATTACATTATATTTAGATATCTCCGAGGGAGGGGGAGCAGAGAAAACAATGGTTGGGGGCGAGGGTTAATATTTTAATATCCCGCTGAGATACACTTTTATACAGTGTTGAAAAATAGTGAAAGGAAAAGACTAAAAAACATTGGAAGAAATAGATATATATATTTCTATAAGATGGGTAGGAAAAAATGCTCACATTTGCAAATCCTGACAGCACTTGGGTGCCAGATGGTCCGGGTAGCGCGAGTTGGAGGGCAACCTCATGATCTTGTGCACCTGAGCCAGCAATGTCACAGGGCTTTGCAGCCGGGGCAGTTCCTGAGACCCTTGAAAAAGCATGATGAGAGACAACCTCATGATCTTGCGTAGGTGGGGCTTCGGCATTGTAGTTATCCGCCAACTCTCTCTTTAACTTTCTGCCAGGCTGCATTGGGGCTGCCTCACCCTCTCTTGCTCTCTTAGATGGAGGGGGCACACATTCTTCACAATTGGCCTTAAAGAAGAGAAAAAAGTTAGTATCGAAAATAATTTCCCCCTTTTTACAGAAAGAAAATTAGTACCCTCATCCATATAATTTTGTCTAGAAAAGCATTTATCACTAAGAAAGCAAAACGTAAAAAAATTTCGTGAAATATACTAGTCGCATCCTTTTGAATCTGAGAAAGAAGAATTACGGTTCACTGAGCCATTCAAAATTCAGCCTATAAAAGTCGGCCTAGTTTGTTTCTAAGCTGTTTGAAGAATTTCTTATTTTTAGGTGTTTCTGTTCTTTTCTGGTTTAAATCTGCATTGAGCATGCCTTGTTTGATGCATTTAAAGTATTAGCGGTATTTTTTATCTTTCCTTATCCTTTTTCGGTAGCTGGTATTTACCCCACCCCCAGAAAAAACAGGCCCGAGGAAAATAATCCCCACGGAAAATACCCCTGAGAAAAGACATGGAAAAATACCCCCTCTGGGCCCCCCCCCCCCCGAAAGATATCGCATCCTTTTGAATCTGAGAAAAGATGAATTACGGCTCACTGAGCCGTTCAAAAGTCGGCCTATAAAAGTCGGCCTAGTTTGTTTCTAAGCTGTTTGAAGAAAATTCCCCCTAATACTAAACGTTGAAAATGTGAATATTTAGTCAAACATCGAAGCATTGATCTAAGCTATGGTTCTTTTTCAGTTATCCAATAAATAAAAACATGTTTTTAGTCGCATCCTTTTGAATCTGTGAAATCATTGGAAACTAAACTGCTAACGCTAACGAACAGGAAGTGCTTTAAAAAAGGGTCAGAGCTAATTATAGGTCTCGCGCTGGAGCCTTGTGTCAAACCAGTGCGGGTTAATAACAACAGCGACGGATGTCTCAGTTAGAGAAAAGATTACAATAGAGAAAAGTCTAAATTTATCGGAAAGATAATTATTTCTATTTGCGAGAATTTTGTTTGTAAAACAATGGGGGATGGGTTAGGTTTTGAGGGTAAAAAAGAACATATTTTATGTTTTCTATCGAGTATAAAGATTGCATAGTTATTTTTGTATTAGAGTGGGAGGGGGGAGGGGATTTACCTGAATATACTGGAGGGTGACCAAGGAAAATAATTTTATTATGAAAATAAAAAATGAAAATGTATTAAATCAGAACTTACATTGCTAATTGAAGTTGCCAAGGCTTCTAAAGAGTCAAATTTATCCATTCTTGTGTCATCAACTATGTCAAAATACTTTCTGATAATTTAATCACAGTGCATGCCCGTTATATACGAAATCTCAAGGGCGAATTGTTATGTAACGGGGAAAACCATATGTAACCAACCCTCTGATTGGTTGAGAAGGGGGATGTAACCGACTCGCTGATTGGCTGAGAAGGAAACACGTGATCTAACTGTTTCCTATTTCTGGAAACTCATAACATTCGCCTCGAGCATGCACTTGCCTAAAACAACAACAACAACAAATGCTGTTTCTTATTTCTGGACACCTTGACATTCGCCTCGAGCGTGCACTTGCCCAAAACAACAACAACAACAAATACTGTTTCATTTCTGGACACCATGACATTCGCTGAGAGCGTGCACTTGCCCAAAACAACAACAACAACAAATGCTGTTTCCTATTTCTGGACACCTTGACATTCGCCTCGAGCGTGCACTTACAACAACAACAACAACAAATAAATTGACCTTGGAAAAAGAGGTCATTGACCCCATTAACAACGTGTTCTCCCTAGGGACTCTATGCCCATATATGGTGCCCCGTCACGAGCTCATGAGGCCTTTCTACTAAGGACCGAAAACTATTCTATAAGATTGCTATTAAAATGATAGTTTTTTATATGAAGTCGCCAGCTCTTCGTCACCCGGTGTACATTTTGGAATCCCACTTTTTCTGCCATACATGGTAAACCTGTGCTACACTGCCCCTCTTAGTGTATATAAGAACTCATACAAAGAGGTAACGGTAACTTCCCGACAAAAAAAAAATCCATAATCCAGTTTGTTTCATTAAGTCTTTTGGGTTATTTGGCTTTGAGATATGATGTTCTTTCCATAAAAAAAAAAAAAAAAAAAAAAAAAAAAAACGAGGGTTAGAATGAGTATTTATGGCATAGATTTTTGTCAAGATTAATTAAAAAAAAATCGAAAAAGTTTTTCAACGAAAAGTAAAGAGCCATATTCAACTTAATAAACCCAGCAGAAATAAATTCCTATAATAATTAAATTCAAAACGACCAGAAATTACTCTTAAAGAATAAATGAAACCCAAAACGAATAGAAATTAAATAAACAATCCTATCAAACAAACATACAATAATACTAATATAATGTGAATAAATGAAGCTTAAAACAAGTAAAACTTATATTGAGTATGCAAATCAAAGATGAAACGAACAGATATCACTACAAACAATAGTTTGGCTACTGCCCCCTTCCCTAACTGTAAAAGTCTAAAACCTACTGCGTCATTTGCATTTTTTTAAACTATATGTGTCTTGAAAAGCGATAGGAACGAACTAGTAAAATTAAACTGAATATTTGATATGTAGTGACATTATTTCCGGAAAGCTCAGTAGTTCAAGATTTTATTTCACTGTAATTTTTATTTTTATTGTTAATGTTGTAAGCAGAAAAGAAATGTAATATAATTCGTTTAGTAATATAATGGCTATCTAAAAATTTTGATCATGAGCATTTTGGGAAAAAATGGCATTGGGGGGGGGGGTTGCCTTCCGATCACTTTTGTCTTAATAAGGGAGCATCCGGATGTATCTGGGGAAAGAAGGTGTGAGGGACTGAGGGTGGTGGGGGCTGGTTGCTCTTTGATCACTTTGAAATGTTAAAAAGGAACTAGAATTTTCGATTTCCAATCGAATGAAAGCTTATGTTTGTCAACCCTGGGGGCATATTTTTTTTTACCTTTGGGTTAATTTAAACAAAATGGCTCTCTGAAAATTATAATCGGACGCATTTGGGGAAAAAAGGGTCTGAGCTGCTAGTTGCCCTCCGACCACCTATGACTCTTAAAAAGGGCACTAGAACTTCAGATTTCCAATCGAATAAGCCCTCTCCAAAGTTTACAAGACCACCCAATCTATATCAAGGGCCTCATGAAGTGGGGGAAACAATGAATAAATAATACAAAATTTAAAGGCAACACCATAGCGTTGCCTCGGATTGGCAAAAATTTGGATTTTATTTTTTAATAGAATGTTTTTAGTACTTACAAAAGCACATAGAAATAACAATTTCCTTTCAAATGAGCCCTTGAACATCTCTTTATGATGTTTCAGTGCCCCGCTAGCCTTGAAGGAAAAAAAAGAGCTCACATCTGTGCTACTCATGCAGAAAGGGGATTTCCTGTTTGTTCAAGCCAGGGAACTTTAAGCTCCTTGCATAAGGTTATCAGCCGTGGGGATTCCAATGATGTTCTTTTTGTTTCAATCCGATGCCATTTCTCAGCGGTATGAGGCTATTTTTCGAAATTGCCGTAAATTTGTTTTCGAAGTAATGTTTTACTATTAAGACTAATAGATATTAAATAAAAAACAACAAGTTTTTTAAACTGAAAGTAAGGAGCGACATTAAAACTTAAAACGAACAGAAATTATTCCGTATATGAAAGAGGCTGTCCCCTCCTCAACGCTTCGCTCTTTACGCTAAAGTTTTTTATTGTTTTAAAAAATAAAGTTGTGAGACAGAGTCAAACTTTAGCCTAAAGAGCGAGGGGTTGAGGAGGGGACAGCCCCTTTCATATACGGAATAATTTCTGTTCGTCTTAAGTTTTAATATCGCTCCTTACTTTCAGTTTAAAAAACTTGTTTTCTTTTATTTAATTTCTGATCGTTTTTTAGTTAATGCAGCTTTAATTTTGGCTCACCTTCATTGAATAAGTAAACAAAATTTGCATAAAAATTTTACTTTTCTTCTGCTAAATGGATGTCTCTAAATTTGGTTATGACGTAATTTACCAATTAACTTGCGTTACTAACTTCTATATTCGTATAGTTTTCTTCTGGCAAAAAATACAAAGTTGCAGATTTTTGGAGACATGAGCTTGAAACCTATGTAAAAGTGTTTTCTGATACGCTGAATCTAACGGTGTGATTTTCATTAAAATTCTTTCACTTGCATGGGATGTTTCCCCCCTCTTTAAAAAATCGGGTAAATTTTCTCAGGCTCGTAGCCTTTGATGAGTAATACTAAACTTAATAAAATTTATATATTTAGAATCAGCATTATAAACTCATTCTTTTGATACATTTATTGACATAAAAATTTCTTTTTTAAAAGTTTCGATTACTATTGAGCCGTATCGCTTGTTTTTTTTATTTTTTTTTTATTACGTATACGTTATTACGTATATGAGGGGGTTCTCCCCTTAGTCAATACCACGCTCTTTACGTTAAAAGTTAAAAAAAATTTAATTCACAAACCCCTGAATCACAAAGGCCGTTTAATTAGAATAGATAGCTCTTTTGAAAGCACTAAAAAAACTGTAGCGTAAAGAGCGAGGTATTGACTCGGGGGAGAACCCCCTCATATACGTTATAATTTCTGTTCGTTTTAAGTTCTAATGCTGCTTCTTATTTTCAGTTGAAAAAACTTGTTTATTTTTAATTTAATTTCTGATCGTTTTTTAAATAATGCTTGGAAATCCGGCGCCCCCTTCATAGAAATGTCCCTTACCCCAAAGAAACATCCTCCATGGAAAGATTCTCCCGAGTAACCCCCTCCTCCGGGCCCCCCCCCTCCAGAAAAAAATCCTTCCTGAAAATGTCTGTATAC
>JAQQPU010001466.1:6336-67432 GCA_029168905.1 Artemia sp. Kazakhstan ARC1039 | reverse complement strand
TCCGTATATGAAAGGGGCTGTCCCCTCCTCAACGCCTCACTCTTTACCCTAAAGCTTTTTACTGTTTTAAAAAATAAAGTTGTGTGACAGAGACAAACTTTAGCGTAAAGAGCGAGGCGTTGAGGAGGGGACAGCCCCTTTCATATACGGAACAATTTCTGTTCGTTTTAAGTTTCAATGTCGCTCCTTACTTTCAGTTAAAAAAAACTTGTTTTTTTTATTTAATTCCTGAACGTTTTTGAATTAATGTAGCTTTGATTTTGGCTCACCGTACATGAATAATTAGAATGAAATTTGCATTTTAATTTTACTTGTTTTGGCTAAATGGCTTTCTCGAAATTTTATTCTGACGTAACTTACGAATTAACTTACGTAACGAACTTCTATATTTGTATGTTTTTATTACGTATATTAGGGGTTTTACCCCTAGTCATTACCTCGCTCTTTACGCTAAAGTTCGAATTTTCTTCGAATCACAAACCCTTGAATAACAAAGGCCGGTTAATTAGAATAGATAGCTCTTTTGAAAGTACTAAAAAAAAACTTTAGCGTAAAGTGCGAGGTATTGCCTAGGGGGTGAATCCCCTCATATAAGTAATACTTTCTGTTTGTTTTAAGTTTTAATGTTGCTCCTTACTTTCAGTTGAAAAAACGTTTTTTTATTTAATTCCTGATCGTTTATTAAATAATGCTGGGGCCCCCTTCACAGAAGTTCCCTTCCCCCAAGGAAACGTCCTCCATGGAAAGATCCTCGCCCGTAACCCCCTCCTCCGACCCCCCCCCCCCCCACCAGAAAAAAATCCCTCCTGAAACGTCTGTATACTTCCCATTAACCAATACTAAATGTAAACAATGGGCAAAGTTCATAACTTGCAGCCCTTCCCCTGGGAACTGTGGGGGATTAAGCCATCCTCAAAGACATATTTATTAGATTTTCCACTATTTTAAACAAAATGGCTATCTCAAAATTTCGATTGGGTGACTACGGAAAAAAATGAGCGTGGGAGGGGGCCAAGTTGCCCTCTAATTTTTTTGGTCACTTAAAAAGGGCACTAGAACTTTTAATTTCCGTTCAGATGAGCCCTCTCACGATATTCTAAGACTACTGGATCGATACGATCTCCCCTGGGGAAATCCAAAAAAAAAAAATGAACATCCGTGATCTTTTTTCTGGCAAAAAATACAAAATCCCACATTTTTGCAGATAGGAGCTTGAAACTTCTATAGTAGGGTTCTGTGATACGCTGAATCTAATGGTGTGATTTTCATTAAAGTTGTATGACTTTTAGGGGTTTTCCCCCCTTTTTTCGTAACTAAGGCAAATTTTCTCAGGCGCGTAACTTTTGATTGGTAAAACTAAACTTAATGAAATATATATTTATATATTTGAAATCAGCATGAAAGTCTGATTCTATCGATGTATCTATTGGTATCAAAATTTCGGTTTTTAGAGTTTTGGTTGCTATTGAGCCTTACCTACAGTTCGTTACCACGAACTGTTTGATATTAGCTACCATGCTGGAATCAGCTACGAATGATAAGTTTTTCCCACTAACCAGTTTTTTGTAAACGCGTTTTTAATTTTTGGTCTTCTATGGACATTGGCTCATTCTTTACTAGGTTGCAGCTGCTGCTGCAACCATGATTAACAGCCATCATAATATAGAACATCACTTACAGTAATCAAGAATGCCCCAGTCATCGCATCATAGAACGTGACATGTATCATAGGTGCACATTAGTGGTCTACACGTTAACATTGTCTAGATGGTAGAGAAATAGTTTGTGACGAGAAAATAAAGTTTTCCGTCATAAAAATTTACTTTTGGCACTAAAATATACTCTCAAAACGACTTCTTTCACCAACATATAACAGGAACTTGATCTGATTCTCTTTATTCTTATATTCAGCTGCTAGATTCTCTTACTTCTTTTTTCGTTTGTAATGGATATTTTTATGGTACGCTCCTATTGCGTCTTAACCGAACCTGATTTCTGTCCCCCAGGTATGACAATGCTGTTTAAACGTGTATGCCATTGTTGCTTTTGTGGTTTTATTTTTAGTAAATCTCTTCGTATTAGAGGTCCATATTTCGTGCCGCAGTTTCGTATTGCGCCTTGAACCAGTTCCGATTCTGGCCTTATTACGGCACTTGCTAAAGTATATAGTAACATTTTAGCTATATTCATAGCTATATCGGAATTCGGCCCGTTCAGATGCTAACTTGATTAGCTATGAAATTTTCAAGGTTTTACCCTTGGCATACTTAATTGGATCAATTGATTATTATTTACGTCTACTTAGGTACTCTCAAAAACAAAAGGCCTAACGCCCAGTAACGCCCCACAATGGATAAAATTACTGGATACTAGACATTTTTTAAACCAAAATAATTACCTCTGTACTAGGGCAAACTCGAAAAGAACCGGTAGAAGTGTGTCCATTGGTAGTTATTAATTTAAAAAACTTTTTACACAAAATAAGTTTTTCAAAGAAAGGTGAAGAACTCCGTTAGACCGAAAAGTAGCAGAAATAAAATCGAATAATCTAACAAGCGTAAAACTACCACAAATCACCATCAGAAAATAAATGAAACCCAAAACGAACAGAAATTACAATAAATACCCGAGTCAAACTCAAAACTAGCACAAATTAACATGAGGAGGGCTGACAACCCCTGTGCATTCTCAAGACATGAATATAAATTACACTTTACTGAAAACTAAAAATCATTTTGAATGTTTCAACTTTTTAACTGTAATATATAGAAAATTAGTAAGATTTTAAGGAATAAGTATCAGCATTTGTGTATTAAACTGATACTGCACATTTTATCTTGATTTTTTCAGTAAAGTGCAAATTATGTGCTGGTCTCGAAAAGGCTGGTTACCCCCAAATCACTCTTGACTCTTAAAAAGGGCACTATAACTCCCAATTTCCAATCAAATGAGCCCTATCCAGAGTCTATACGACCACCCATTCCTTAAAAACGTTATGTTCCCCCAGGGCATAACTTGCAACCCTTGCCTCACGGCTCTGATTTATTGTGTCTACCCTGCAGGCCTTCCTATATCATCTTTGGACTTTTTTTTTTTTTAACAAAATGGGTTTCTCACAATTTGGAAACCGGCGCGTCGGGGGGGAGGGGAGGTGTTGCTAGTTGCCCTCCATTACTTTTTACTCTTAAAATGAAAGTAGAACTTTTAATTTCCAATTAAATGAACCTCCTCTAAAGTTTAAACTACCATCCCTTCCATAAAAACCGTGTATGCCTTTTGAGCATAACTTACAACCCTCGCCCCCAGGTTCTGAAGTATTTTTTCACCCCTGAAGGCCTTGCTCTATGATCTTTAGACTATTTTTAACAAAATGACCATCTCAAAATTTCTATCGGATGCATTTTGAAAAAAAAGAGGATATGGGGGGGTGGGAGCTAGTTGCCCTTCGATCGCTTTTGAATCTTAAGAAGAACATAGGACTTTTGATTTACAATTTGATGAGCCACCTACGAAGCTTATTCGACCACCCTTCCATAAAAACGTTCAATGTTAACCATGGGTAACTAGTGTAATCCTTTCCTTGAGGGCCATGGGGAGGGGGTTGTCATCCTCAAAGACATATTTACTGAACCTTTCAAATATGCTGAACAAAATAGCTGTCTCAAAATTTTAATTGGATGTGTTTGGGGGAATAATTTGCGTGGGGGAGGCTGGTTGCTCTCCAATTACTTTTGACTATTAAAAAGAGCACTAGAACTTTCAATTTCCAATCGAGTGAGCTCCTTTTGAAGTTTCTACGATAACTCCTTCTATACGAAGTGCCCTAGTCTA
Source organism: Artemia sp. Kazakhstan ARC1039 (assembly GCA_029168905.1). NCBI lineage: Eukaryota > Metazoa > Arthropoda > Branchiopoda > Anostraca > Artemiidae > Artemia > Artemia sp. Kazakhstan ARC1039. The sequence continues at coordinate 63,601 of JAQQPU010001466.1, read as the reverse complement.
AAAAAGAGAAAAAACTGAAGATAATTGTGCCAACATCGTTCTTTACTTAGGCTGCGCTATTGCGCTGCCTGTGATCAAACAGTTCGTGGTAACGAACTGTAAGTAAGGAGCGACGTCGCTCAGTAGTAACCGAAACTCTTAGAAACGGAGTCTTGATGACAATAGATACATTAAAAGAATCATTTTTTGATGCTTATTCAAAGTATGTTAAATTCATCAAATTTAGTGGTACCCATTGAAAGTTACGAGCCTGAGAAAATTCGCCTAAGTTTTAAAAAAAGGGGGAAACACCCTTAAGACATCAAGTGATGAAAATCACAACATCAGATACAACATATCAGAGAACCCTTCAGTAGAAGTTTAAAACTCGTATGTACACAATTGTGAAATTTTGTATTTTTTGCCAGAAGAGAAAAATCACGGATGTGTGTTTATTTGTTTGTTTTTTGTTTGTTTGTTTTTCCCAGGGGTGATCGTATCGAACCAGTAATCGTAAAAGATCGGGAGAGGGCTCATTTGATCGGAAATCAAAAGTTCTAGTGCCCTTTTTAAGTGACCAAAAATATTGGAGGGCAGCTAGCACCCCTCCCACGCTCATTTTTCCCCACTCGATCAAAATTTTGAGATAGCCATTTTTTCAGCATTGTCGAAAAATATAATAACTTTGTCTTTGAGGTAGACTTAACCCCCCACAGTCCCAGGGGGAAGGGCTGTAATTTATGAACTTTGCCCATTGTTTCATAGGCAGCGCTATTGCGCTGCCTAAATAAAGAACGATATTTGCACAATGTATCATATATTTTTTTTTTTTTGGGGGGGGGGGGTAGACCAGGGCACTTCGTATCGAAGGAGTTGTCGTAAAAACTTTGAAAGGGCTCATTCGTTTGGAAATCGAAAGTGCTAGTGCCCTTTTTGATAGTCAAAAGTTATTGGGGGGCAACTAACCCCCCTCCCACGCCCACCATTTTCCCAAACAAACCCAATCAAAATTTTGATATTGCCATTTTCTTCAACGTGGTTGAAAGGTCCGGAAATTATTTCTTTGAGGATGACAACTCCCCAATATCCCTCAGGGCAAAGTTTGTAAGTTATGCCCTGGGGGTATATAAAGTTTATATAGAAAGGGTGATCGTATAAACTTCGGAAGGGGCTCATTGGATTGGTAATCAAAAGTTCTAGTGCCCCTTTTAAGATTCAGAGTGATTGGAGGGCAGCTACTCCCCCCCCTCCACATGTCGTAATGTTCCGAAATTTATCCAACTGAAATTTTAAGATAGTTATTTTATTCAAAATAGTCTAAAGATCATGTAACAAGGCTTTTGGGGTTGAAGCGAACCCTCAGAGACCGGTGGAAAGGGTTGTAAGTTATGCCCAGGGGCATTTAAGGTTTTTATGAAAGGGATGGTTGTATAAACTTTAGAGGAATCAAACTTGGTTGAAAATTGGAAGTTATACTTCTCTTTTAAGAGTCAAAAGTGATAGAGGGCAACTAGCCCCTCCCCCTCCTGACTACCCTTCTTTTCATAAACCGCATCTGAGTGACATTTTGAGATAGCGTTTTTGTTCAAAATTGTCCAAATAACATATAACAATGCCTCTAGGATCGGCACTACCCCCCAGAGCTCTGGGGCGGTATATGAGGGGGTATATAAGGTTTTTATGGAATGGCTGTTTGTATAAATTTCAGCTGGGGCTCATTTGCTTTGAAATCAGAAGTTATAATGCCCTATTTAAGAGTCAAAAGTAATTTGAGAACAACCAGCCCCCTCCCCCCCTCCTCTACGCCCATCATGTCTCCAAATACATACAATCAAAATTTTGAGATAGCAGTTTTCTTCAGCGTAGTTGAAAGGTCCAGACATTATGTCTTTGAGAATGACAACCATCCCATAGCCCTCAGGGCAAGGATTGTAAGTTATGCCCTGGGGGCATACAAGGTTTTATAGAAAGGTGGTCGTATATACTTCAGAGTGGTCTCATTGGAAAGGTAATCATAAGTGTTATTGCCCTTTTTAAGAGTCAAGGTGATCAGAGGTGGGGGGGGGGAGGGGCAGTTATCCCCTCCCCAAGCCTCGTCTTTTCCCGAAATGCAGACAATAGAAATTTTTATATACGCATTTTATTCATAAACTTCAGTATAAACTTCAGGTGGGGCTCATTTGATTTGAAATTGGAAGTTATAGTATCTTTTTTAAGAGTCCAAAATGATCTGAGAGCAACCAGATCCCCTCCCCCTATACCCATCATTTCCCAAAACCAAACATCCAAACAAAGTTCTGAGACATCTATTTTTTCAGCATTGTTGAAAGGTTCAGTAATTATGTGTTTGGGGATGTCAACCCCTGCGCACCGAGGCCTCAGGGCAAGGGGTCCGAGATACGGTATTTGTTCATTGTTTACGATAGTATATGTTATTGAGAAAAGGTATGTATATTTGACTACTACTTTCCCGAAATAGAAAGGGGATTAAGGCGAGTCTTTCAAGGAATATTGAACTAAATCAAAATATGTTATGTGTATGTGGGTTGTCAAAAGGGCGTAACTCAGGAATGAGTATATTAACTCGGAACTTTAGGGAAATGATAAGGGAGATGATCAATTGACCAAAAAGGCAATATGTTCCCGCTACTACTACTACAACTACCGCTGCTTCTACTGCTACCACAACTACTAATACCACTAATGTCACTAAAACTGCTACTTCTGTAGCGAGTACTACTAAGGCTGAGGATATTGAAATAAACATCTGGGGAAACGTTAAACTAAATCAAAGCATATTATGTGCATACAGATTGATAATACGGACTTATCAACAATTTTTAGAACGGATTATTCTATCAAGAGGAAACTTAGGGGGTATCATGAGTAGGATATTCAGCTGACCAAAAGGCAAAATAAACCTGCTACTACTGCTGTTAATACTGCTACTACTACTGTTACTACTACCAATAAAAATACAATGTTGCTGCTATTGTTCCTACTACTACTACTACTACTACTACTATGATACTAGTACAATTAAGGCTAAGCGTATGAGGTTGAAAATTTTACAGAATATTGAGGGGGAGTTTGAACTAAATCATAACACATTATGTGCACACAGATTGTCAAAAGAAAGTATCTCACGAATGGATTTGGGTATTAAGTTGGAACTTTCAGATAATACTTAAAGGGGAAGATCAATTGACGAAAAGGTTATATATGCATGTCACTACTAACACTACTACCACTTCTATTTTTACTAATACTACTACTGTTGCTAGACTACTCCAACTACTCCTTCAATTGCAACAACTTGTAAGGCTCAGAGTATTAAGATGAAAAGGACTTCAAAAGGGGGTTAAAAGGGCAAATCATCAATATTTTTGGAACGGCTTACCATGACAAGGTGAAATTTCCGGGGCGTCATGAAAGGGATGTCCAAGTGATCAAAAGGCAAGACGTACATGCTGCTACCGCTATCAATACTGATGCTGTTACTGTTACTACTACTACTAATGCAGTTCTAACACTACAACTACTTCTCCTATTACCACCGCAACTACTTTGATACTAGTACTGTTAAGGCTAAGTTTGTGAAGGCAAAATTTGAAAGAATATTGATGGCAAGTTTGAACTAACAAAAGACACTCTGTGCACTTAGACTGTCAAAAGAGCGTATCTCAAGAATTGATTTGTGTACTAAGTTGGAACATCGGGTGTTGAAGGGGATGTTGGAAAAAACCCAAAGATAATATGTGCATACTGCTACTAATGTTATTACTACCATTACAACTGTTGCTGCTACACAAGCTAAGGGTATTAAGGTGAAGCTTTCAAGAAATATTTAGGCAGGTGTTGAACTAAATCAAAAGGAACTATGATCATGTAGGTTTTCAACAGGGTGACAAAGCAATATCACAATAACGGCTTACATTATTAAGTTATACCTTTTAGGGTAAAGTGTGGGGGATTTTGAACTAGCCAGAAGACATAATGTATACTTTGGCTACTTCTACGGTTACTGCAACTTATGACAGTAAGGGCAATAAGTTGAAACTTTAAGGGAACGTTTAGGGGAGTTTCAAATAAACGAAAAACCTATATGAATGCCTGTGTTAAAAGGGCATATAAACAATATCATAGGCAGTGCTGCTCTATCATAACTAGTAATATCATTGATATTTTAAAGTAGCTAATTCCGTTGGAAATTAAAATTTATAGTCACCGTATTAAGAGTCAAATGTGATTGGAGGGTAATCAGCTTTCCAATACAGTTTCCCTGAATTTGCACTTTACTGAAAAAATTTAAATTTTTTCACTTTTATAACCTTAATAAATAAAAAATTATTTGGATTTTAAAAAATAAATTTGAGCATATGTATATTAAACTGACAATGGACATTCATTCGTATTTTTTCTGTAAAGTGCAGATTATGTTCTGGCGTTGAGAAGGCATAGGGATTGTGAGCCCTAATCATGCTGATTTGTGGTAGTTTTACGCTTGGTAGATTATTTGATTCTGTTTTTGCTAATTTTTGGTTTAATGGAATTCTTTTCTTTTCCTTTAAAAACTTATTTTGTGGAAAAAGTTTTTTTAATTAATTCATATAGTATCGGTTATTGGGAAGTATATAGTCGTTTTCAGGGGGGCTTTTTCTGGTGAAAGAGAGGGGGTCATGTGGGAGGAACTTTCCAATGGAGGAATTTTTCATAAGAGAAGGCAATTTTTCATGGAGGGGGAGCCCAGTATTATTTAAAAAAAAATCAGTAATTAAATAAAAAAAGTTTTTTCAGCTGAAAGTAAGGAGCAACATTAAAACTTAAACCGAGCAGAAATTATTACGTAAATGAGGGGGGTTATCCCCTCCTCAATACCTCGTTCTCTATGCTATAGTTTCTTTTTAGTGCTTCTAAAAGAGTTTTTTTTTTTATAATTAAACCACCTTTGTGATTAGGAATTACCGTAAAGAACGAGGTATTGAGAAGGAGGGTGACCCTCTCATATACGCAATAATTTCTGTTCGTTTTAAGTTTTAATGTTGCTCCTTATTTTCAGTTGAATTTTTTTTTAATTTTACCGGTTATTGATCCAATATTTTTCGATATTATTCTAATGAGCTAGTCGATAATGTAATTGAGCCTGTCGTATAAATAATGTGTCCAGACTTTGGACAACATTTAAACTAGAGTCAGCTTCACGTGCTTCGGAAATTTTGCCAGACAATCTGACAATGCCCTCGCTGACAAAGAAACAAACTCTCTATGTTAGATCCGTGTCAAAACTATGACTGACCTAATCGTCATTAAGTCAACTATATTAGCTACCGTATTTCAGGGTCCAAACATAGTCTTTATCTGCATATGTGTAGACTTATTTCCGCTTTGTTAGTGTACAAAGCAGAAATATGACGTTTTTGTGTGCTCAAACACGATCAAAGGCAAACAACACTGCGGAGGGGGAAAAGGAAAAGCGTCGTGACTGTAGCCCGAACGCACTCAAAATATTGGTTAGGGCCATGGAGTAAAAATTAAATTTGATCCCGAGCCGCATAATAGTGTACCACTTATTTAACATACTGACTACGGAGTAGAAAGTAGGCTGCTGCCCAAGCCTGGTTAGAGTCACATGACTGGATAAAAACAAAATTATATACGAATCCAACGAAAATAATGTATCCCATGCGTAACCGATGAGTTGAACTATGCTCGATTTTCAAACGTATTCAAACGTATTATTTATGATTGACCAATCGGAGTAAAAATTTAAGTAATTTTTTTTTTTTTTACTTAAAAATATGGAAGCATAGAACCGCTGTTATTCTATCTGTATGCCGAGTTTGGCAGAAGAATCGCACACATAGTAGGCCTGTAATTTGAAAATGCATGAGAGCACTTTAGTGTTTATATAGACTTTTAAAATAATTTATTTCTATTTCAATTCTCCCCTTCAGTTGTACATTGACGTTCAGATCAGTCAAACTAGTCCTTTTTTTAACAAGAGTGAAGTACTCCGGTATGTCTCTCGAATATGAGACTCCGTAATATACACTGAAAGATATCATAGCCATAAATAAAACTTCCTAAGGCACAAATATAAAGTTTAGATGACGTACAATCGTTTAAGTTTTTTCCTTGTAAGATTTAAGGATCGAATACAGGGTGTTTCATCTATATCCATAAAAATAAATTTTAAAATGATCTTTTTTTATCAACATTCTTCAGAAGTTTCCATTGATTATATATTGTGGTTGTAAAAGACATAAATCACATAATTGCGACACAGTTTTCGATTTTATCGGTGTCACTTTATGGGGCGAGCCTATGTTACAGTCTGATACTAGGATCTATACCTATAGAAATCTATGGGAAATAAGTAAATAAGGGAAATGAATATATTTAAATATAACAAGTTTGCTAATATTCTATCAATTGTAAAGCCCACTAGTATTTTAGATTTGTTATTCAGGTTTTGTTATTTTGAACTCGTTTCTGTTTCTTAGAACTCTGTTCTCGCATCATTTTTATTCTTCTTGATTTTTCCATCTGTTTCTGCTTTACTATCCTTAAATGCCATGAAAAAGAATTACAAAGATTTTTGAATGTAAATACAGTTCCAAATATTCTCGGTAACAGTAATCTTTAATATTCACAGATATTAGCGAGGGTGCGCTTACTTCTCACCACTTGGTGCACATCTCGCAATGCCGTGTGTGCCACACAGTTCTCTCACGCTTGGTACAGTCCCCAAAACGCTTGGACCCCCCTCCCTCCCAACAAAAACAAACTCTTTGTACTGTTCTGCCACGCTTGACACGTGCCACTTGGTGGACATTATTTCTGAGAGAGAATGACCCTTCGGGCATTAGAAGCAGAAACAAGTAGACCTTCGATGTCAATGCTCCGTTGGAATGCCGCAACCCTGATCCGTGATCCTCAGTTTTGATATAATTCAACGGACAGCGTCTATCAGGTTAGACTCGAACACTCTTAAGGTGCTACAAAAGTCATCGAATCTCTATCAAGTCTCTTTCGATCAAATTATTGAATAAATTTTACCTACCCGTCATGTCGTTAGGCTGATAAAAAGTAAGCCTAATGTCTATATCTCGGTCCCTATCCTCAGAGGTCGGATTCCGTGCAGACCACAAAAAGGTACAGCTATGAGTTTAGCTTTCAGTTTCCACCAAGCCTGGTTAGGATCTGACACCCTCTTCTGATAAATGTGCTTATTGACAAGAATTTAGGAATCCTTCCTCTGAAGATATTGGATTTTATTCAAAAAATAACCCATGGAAACCAGCTCTCACTTCCCACCTAATTCTGCTGAAATCTGATTACCTGTTCTTAGTAGAAATTCGATTATAAGAAGCCGTCCTTCTCTCCAATTACCCAGAAAGATAGGGTCTGTGGTCTCCAAAAAACACCAGCAGAACACTAGCTATTCCTTTCCTTTAATTTCAATATCAGTCCCGTGATGTTATGATCAGTGTGGTGAATGTAATCATAGCAAGAATAAAAGGAACCCCTTTTTCTTATAAAGGGCAGATGTACAGATCCCAAAAATGCAGCACAAGGAGAGTGAGCCTATTACTGCTTTTTGACAAGTTTCGTTGAGATCTGGCAACCTATCCTGGTGGACGTCCTGCTGAAAAAAAATCAGTTGCCCTTAGCAGAGGTTGGATAGTGTCCCGATATAAAAAAAAACGCAGCTAGGGCACCGATTCTTGCTTTCCTTCAATTTTTTGGAGGATCTTATAATCCCATTTTTGTAGAATGACGCCCTTACCCTACCCTCCACATAAGTGAGAACGAGCCCCATAGTCCCGGAAGACAGTTGTGGTTGTACTATCCATTGATTATTGGTTGATATTTAATGAACCCATGTCGATTTATTTTAATAGACTTAATACTAAAGAAGTTTTTCTTAAATCTCAGTTGCTAACAGTGAGACAAATTTGTCAGCTCCAAACTGCTCTTTTCATGTATAAATACTTGAATAGTCTAGCACCCCCAGGACTGACACAACTTGTCCTTTTTCATTTATCGTCATATTATCATACTTATCCAACGTCGTGATCTACACATTTTTCTCTTATCTCGGATATTTGTCACACGCAAAGAGCATCTTTTTCTATCAAATACGTTGGAGTGAAATTATGGAACAGTATTCCGCTGGAAATAAAAGATTCTGTTTCAGTTCCGTCATTTAAATATATAAGAAACATCTTCTTTCTACTAGTACAAATATATAGTTTTTAGGAGGATTCTCTTTTTTTTGTAGTATACAGTGTCTTTTTTTTCAAAGTTTGTTTGTTTGTCAATTTGTTCCTTGTCAATAATTAGTGATAGTATTTGTATGAGTATTATAGTTCTCCAGGGATTACATTTAGTTCCTAGAGATCATTGATCAGTCTTGTGTGTGTTTTTTTTTTCAATGTTTGTTTGTCAATTTGTTGTTTTTCAATAATTAGTGATAGTATTTGTATGAATATTCGAATTCTCCAGGAACTACATTTAGGCCCTAGGGATCATTGATCAGTCCCTGGATTTGTGTTTATTTATGGGTTTATATTGAATAAAGTCAAAGTTCAAAGTTCCCTCTTCCAACAGGCTAAATTACTTCATAAAGGTTTAAATTTTGAAGCCGCTTCTGGTTAATGCTTTTATGATATGCATCGAAGTTCTGACTACATGTTCCTCAATGGAATTTGCGTTTTTTCGAGATCTTAAAAACGACTTACTTGGATATTACTTCTTGCTTTCCATCTGCTTTTGTTCAGATTTATCAACTATTTCTGATAATTGGCCTGATAAAAAAATCGGCGGACCCTCTCGCTCTGTATAAGTTGGATCACATACGTCTCCTTAACGGAAAAACTAGGACTCTTACTCTTAATGTCCACCAAGTTTGACTGATATTCGACAACCTTTTCTGGTAAGTATACTAAGGACAAGAATTTAAGGCTCTTCCTCTCCCTTGCATTGATTGATTAGAATATAAACTTCCAAAGGACACAACTAGGACACTTGCGTTTACTTCGCACCCAATTTAGGTGATTACTGATAGCCTGTTCTTGTAGATCTTGTAGTAAGGAAAACTCTTGGATTCCCTCTTTCCAAAAAAGGTAGCGGAGAGTCGGGTAAAACGGGCCCCGGGGGGGGGACGGACTATTCGTGTGGTAAGGTACGGGTGTCACCACTTATTGGTGCAAAAATAATGCTACACCACTTACTAAAGGGGAAAGCCCCTGATGGTGCCAAATATTATAATGGGATGCCCGCGCTTACCACAACGGTCCTGTAAATATAGGGTATGCTATTATCCAATTTACAATATACCCTGCCCCAGGGTATGAGAACGTGATCGAACGGTCAGACGGCCCAACTCTAAGGCCAAGGGTGCACCCAACCCGGTTCACCACTTAAAATCTGTAGCTATCTATTTGGAAGGTACGGACCCCCCCTATCGATATAATAATGATGGTATCTCGCAACTCTTTTCCCACGCTGTCCGGGTTCCTGGAAAAAATAGTCTACACAGCTGTAGAAAATAGCTTACTTGTAATCTTCCAAAAGGTCACTTGACAAAACACATATATCATCTTTGAAAGAACAGACTCTCCCAAACGGGGTCTCAATGTAGACTAACTAATAAAACATTGATTCTGTACAACAAACTTACCATAGACGTGGATCTTCGCTTGGCCCTGGCCAATCCTCTAAATCAACATCCAAATTCATGCCACTTTTTCGTAATTTTGTCTTTCATTGGCCCAAACCCGGAAGACCAAAATAGAATTTAACTTCAAAGCTTACTTATTGCGACAGAATCTAGCCTAGCAAACCAGACTTCAACTTATGATTGAAAATTATCTTGTAGGCAAATATAATTACAGAAAAGAAAATAGATCATTTATCTGAAAAGAAAAGAAACAAGGTGTGGAACCCCAATACCTCCCCCCGTAAGATAAATGACCACCCATGCGCCACGCTGGTCCACCCTTAGAATCATAACACTGAATCTCAACTTTACAAAATCCATTTGTCTTCTTTCTTCCACCAGTGCCTGTGCTTCCACCGCTTGGCTCAGAATCTGCCGTCATCCACACGTCTCTACTGTAGAACCACCATGGTCTCTATCTTATGGCATCCGCATTAGGCTTTGAAAATTGAAGTCCCCAAGATTCGCAGAAAATGATCGTGCTCAGCACAATCAAAAATACAACTTTTCTTGCTCTCACGAATTTACATTTGAGAGGAGCAGAGAATCAGTTTCTGTCACATTCGATGATGCCAGCCATCGTGAGAAATTGGCTGAAATAGCCTCTTAATTTCCATCGTTGGAAACGACACCACATTTCAATTAAAATGTAAATTGCCCCTTGGAGTAATTTCAAATAATCTAAGGCAGAAAATGCAAAGGCCTGTGAAAACGATAGGGGCACAGGGAAATCAGCTAAAGGTTTGAGCGAATCATTAATCAGTTCACTCTGGGTTCCCTCCCCTGGGATAATCAGATGAAGAATAGGCGTTGATACCAACTGAAGATGAAATTTAGATACCGAATAAGGTTTGCCGGAAATAATTGTCGGTTCCCATAAAGAGTAAAAACTATGAATAGGTTTACTAGACAAAGGTTTGGGTGAATTATGAATTGATTGAGAGAGAGTATGCCCCAAGGACTCCAGATCAGAGAGGCAAAATCTCGGTAAAGGGGTCACAACTTGTCCGCCAGTTGTGCATTGAGGAAAAGGGCTATCTTTCACTACTTCCCGCAGGGGATATTCCCCAAGTATTCCTCCCCCTCATAAAGGATCAAAATCTCTTTTAAGTTGATAAAACCAGCCTCATATTCCTTCCCAATTTTTTTCTATCCAACCCAAAATTCAGTAGCTCCCAACTTTTCCCCTACCTGTTGCAAGTCGTTCAACTCTATTTTGTGATCATCTTGTTTTACTCCCCATGGGTCTTGGCCCTCTTTGAACTCCCTAAAATTCATTTTATTTATGTTAGCTAGGCACAGCTCATGTAATTTCTTATTTTTCCCCACTGCAGGCTGAATCTCCAAATTTTGTCTCTTTTTTGCATTTCTCTTTTCATCTCTACTTTTCTCAAATCTTTCAATCGTGCACATTAAATCATCTTTAAATCTAAATTGGACTCCAGTGTCTACTGTCTTTGACTGTATTTCTTTATTGTAATTCCTTTTAATATTTCTTTTCTCTTTTTTAGTTTTCTTTTCTTTTGCCGTCATGAAATCTAATGAAATCTATGAAAGATAAATCGTCATGAAATCTGAATTGGACTCCAGTGTCCATCATATTTGACTGCCTTTCTTTATTGTAGTTCCGCTTTGCATCCTTTTTGTCTCTTTTAGTTTTCTTTATTTTTACCACAGAAAAAAATATTTCGTTATCAAATGGGAACTGAACTCCGACATTTGGTTTTTCATATTGTACTAAAATTTCTCGAACTTTACGAGGAAAAGCGCGTACAATAAATTTCGTCTCATTTTTCAATGGTACAATCAGTACTTCATTTGGGCAAATATTTTTTCGGCGTCTCATATTCGTTAAATGTGTTCTCAAGTTTTCTATTTTCTGAAAACTTCCCGAAAAATCATTTTCGCGCGTCTTATTTTCAATATTATGTGGTCTTTTTACTTCCGCATCCCATTTTTGTGGATTATCAACATTTCGAACACGACTATCAAGCATTTCGTTTTTCCGAGAGGGCGGCTCAGCCTCCCATATTAAGAAGTCGCTTTAAGGATATGAAATTTCCGATATTCCCAAAGTTTCCTCCTACTCAAACATCCACTGCTAGCGTAGGTACTAAGCCTACTTTTATCGTTTTTCTTTGGACTGTACCGTCCTTCTTTGGAATTTCTATTCTAACCCAAGCAGACGGGCATGGGTGCTTGTCTCCATAATAACATAATGTAGTAATCTTATTTTTATGGTCTATCTCCGTTCTATTAATTAGGTCAGTTCGCACATAAGTTTGGTCACTGCAAGAATCAATTGCCATTTCAACTAATTCCCCGTTCAATTTTTCGTATATTTTGTGTGACTGCAAATGCGTAATTTCTTTCTTTATTATGGGTCATGGCCCAGGCTCTCGTTTTATGTGGTTTTTGGTCATATTTACTAGGGCAGTTTCTTGCAAAATACCCCGTAGTACCACGGTTATAGCAAGTTAATTCTCCTTGCGCTGTGTTATAGGTCCTATTTTTGTTATACTCTCTATATTGAATTATGTCTGTGTCCTCAACATCCTCTCTTATTTCGGTCCACCTATTTGCAATTTCCGCCATTTCTTCGCTTGCTTTTGGGTTCTTTTCTTTCAAATATATTTTCAATTCTCTGTGGGTATTTTCTAAAAATTGTTCCATTACTGTTTTATCTATCACTTCCGTCAATTTTTTCCTTTATCTCCTCTGGGTCTTCTAACATTCTATAGTTTTCTAACTCTAGCCATTTTAAACACATATCTTTTAATTTGTACTCGAATTCTTTGTAAGTTTCGTTGTCTCGTTTTCTTTCGCTTTTAAAGCTTTTTTGAAAGTGCTCGGGGGAAAGTTGAAACTTTTCAAAAATGGCTAGTTTTAGTCCTTTAAAATCTCTTGAGTAGTGCATCGGTAATGCCTTAAAAGCAGTTGGTGGTTTGTAGTTAACACAGTTTATATAATTAGCAGTATGGTCTTTCCCTATCTCACCCATTATAAAAACCCGGACCAAGGTGCGATGGCTCCAGATAATGTATAAACCGGTATAAACATAAGCGGCATTAGATCTTTTCACGGGTAGACAAAGAATAATCACCTACGGAACAAGTACTGACAAAACCACTTGGCTGGCTCAACCAATATGTGGACAATAAGTGCAGAAATAAGTGGGAGGAGCTTTTTGTTCGCACCGAGAATGAAGAGCCAGAAATCATCTGCGGTAAACTTACTGGATAATTATATAAACTGTGGTAGTTAAGGAATAGCTGTATTGATGTCACCCAGTTTTCTCTCGGTCATCTGCTTAATTCCGCCGTTTTTTCAAAATTATATATGTATAATGTAAGCTACATCTTCATTTTCTTTCATTGGTTGAAGGTTTATTGCCTGCATTACCTCTACTGTAGACGATTTCTGTGGCTCTTGGGAAGTTCTCCCTGCAATCATTTCTATTATGTGTTTTCTTTCCTCTCTATCTGCCTCTTCCTCTCGTTCTCTGGCTATTCTATCAACCTCTTCCTTTCGTTCTCTGGCTATTCTGTCAGCCTCTTCCGTTTTCTCTAGCTATTCTGATATTATCTCTTGCTTCTCTATCTTCCTTCTCTTTTCGTTTTCTGGCTATTCTATCAGCCCCTTCTTTTTGTTCTCTAGCTATTCTATCAGCCTCTTCCTTTTTCTCTCTAGCTATTCTTTCTTCCTTCCTTCATGGAATTTAATAGTTGTTGTGTCATTTCTACCTGAGTAGTTTTTCGCGAGCCCCTTCTGGAAATTGAGCTTCTACTACTCCTGCTTCTCGGCCTACTCTGATTCTCTCTGTCGTTATATCCTCCTAATTCGTTTTCTGAGTCTGTTCGTCCTATAATTATATTTTCTCTTACCCGCAACTCCCCTACATTTCGCACAGCATCTGAAGGGTGAGTTGGTTTTGTTTTAATCGTATTTTCATATAATGATTTTTCTTCATGTATTGTCGCCACTGTTTCTATTTCATGCTCTCTCATATTACCGGGTATCCTCCTTCCCGATTGTATTCTTTCTACTCCCATATTTATTGCTTTTAGCAGGGTTTCTCTATCTGGAAATAATTCTTTCTGAATCTGCCGTACATTTTTTCTCCTTCCACGGTTCGTGCCGGAGATCGCCCTATTACTGATTTTGTTTTGAAGTTTCCCCCTTCACACGTGTCAGAATTGTCTATTTCACCCCCTGAGTGAAATATGGTTCCATCTGATGGTGTTTTTCTTAGGGTATTTCCAGCGGGAGTCGCATACTCCCGCTGGAAATAGTCGAATACTATTTTTGGTTTACCGCGATAGTTTTTTTTCGAATTCATATCTAATTCTGTCAACTCTTTTCCCTTTCCTGACCTTGTGTGAATCTTCCGTTTTTCCGCCATTATTTCAAGGTTGAATTAATGTCAAAATACTTCTTCCGTCTAAATGAAAATTCTTTTACCAATGTCTCCTCTTTTATTTTCGTGAAAAATTGTTGCGATTTAATTTGCCGATTTTAAGTGGGTGGCGCAGCCTCCCTTCTCTCACAAACTAATTAGTCGCGTGATATATTGATTCATAAAAGGGGATTGAAAAAAAAACATATCAACAAAAAAATTATTGCTTCCTCCCCTAAAAAGCAAAGCTTGTCCGTGGGGGAGGTAGAGAAAACAAAATCCTTAAAACATATGTAACCACAATTGGCTACTATGTAGGCTAAATTAACTTGTCTCTTCGAAAACGCGGAATTCTTTTACTATCAGATTTATCGATAGGACATTTCTTGCTGCCACCAGTATTCCTTTGGTAAGGTATAGGTGTCACCACTTATTGGTGCGAAAATGGTGCTACACCACTTACTGGAGGGGAAAACCCCTGATGGTGCCAAATATTATAATGGGATGCCCGCGCTTACCACAACGGTTCTGTAAATATAGGGTATGTTAGTACCCAATTTACAATAAACCCTTCCCCAGGGTATGATAACGGGATCGAACGGTCAGACGGCCCAACTCTAAGGCCAAGGGTGCACCCAACCCGGGTCACCACTAAAAATCTCTAGCTATCTCTTTGGAAGGTGCGGACCCCCCTGTCGATATAATAATGACGGTATCTCGTAACTCTTTTCCTACGCTGTCTGGGTTCCTGAAAAAAATAGTCTACACATCTGTAGAAAATAGCTTACTTGTAAATTGACAAAACACATATATCAACTCTGAAAGAACAGATTCCCCCAAACGGGGTCTCAATTTTGAGAGTTGACTAACTAATAAAACGTTGATTCTGTACAACAAACTTTGTATAGGGGTGGACCTTCGCTTCGCCCTGGCCAATCTTCTAAATCAACATCCAAATCCATTCTACTTTTGTGTAATTTTGTCTCTCAATGGGCCAAACCCGGAAGATCAAAATAGAATTTAACTTCAAAGCTTACTTATTGCGAAAGAATCTAGCCTAGCAACCAGAGTTCAACTTATGATTGAAAATTATCTTGTAGGCAAATATAATTACAGAAAAGAAAATAGGTCATTTATCTGAAAAGAAAAGAAACAAGGAGTGGAACCCCAAGAGGGACCTTTTGTCATTACTTGACTTAAGCGTTACCCTTTTTATCACTTGAGCTTTTAGTGGCATGTTTCGGAGCAAAGTTTGAGAGTTGATTGCAATCTCGTCTTCGAGAAAAATGCATTTCTTTGTTTTCATATTTTCGAAACCGGCTATTGAGGTAAATGTTTTCTTTTTTGGTGTTTATTATGTTCTGTTTTATGGCGTGGTGCTTTTTTTTACAAATATGGTGGTCTAAGAGAGAATGTGAGACAGGAAATTTTTTCATCGCAATGCCATCATATGTTGTTATTTTGAACTATTACGAAAAAGTAGGTTTAGGGTAAGATGGACTGCAGAGACAGCGGCTAAGACGGACTGGTCCATCTTCCCCTCTATCATCTGGGATCTTTTTTAAAGTTGGTATTTGCTGCGTATTTTGTGAACATAGTGTTGTATTTATTGTTCCCGCAGGTCAATTAGATAGATATTAAGTTGTCTCTTTTTTTACTGAATGGAAAAGTATAACAGGAAAATCACCTTCTATCTCCATGACCAAGACTTACTGAAAGCAGCTGCTATGAGAATTAGATTGAGTTCAACGCTTCGCAAAGTTTTGAAAAAGGTTGGTTTGCCACGAAGCACAGTGCGAAGAGCAGTTGCAAAACTGTACGCAACTCCTTATCAGAGGAGTTGGCAACTACCTTCAACTCTAAAACTGTGTTCCCAGCAAACAAAGTGGCACTTCTGAAGAACTATATGATCACGGCCCAGTACATGCTTCTTGGAATTACGAAAAAAAGCAAATCAGATTGCATATAAATATTCCCAAGCTAAAGGGAAAAAGATGCCGAAGAACTAGACTGAAAATAAGTGTGCAGGAAAAGACTGGATTAATAGCTATATGAGTCGTGTTGGGCTTTTCCTATGGTCTATTGAAGTGACAAGCCTTGCCAGAGCCACCAGCTTCAGCAGGACGGATGTCAACAAATTCCTCAATAATTTAGAGTTGCTTCGGAAGCACGAGTAACCGCAGAATAGAATATATAATCTTGACGAGACTGGAGTAGTAACTGTTCGAAGATTCTAATGGTGGTTGCAGAAAAGGGATCAAAGCAAGTTGGACGCATTACTTTGGCTGAAGAAGGGACCCTGGTACCAGTCGTAAGGTGCATCAACGCAGCTGGTCAGTCTATAGTTCCTTTCTTTGTCTTTCCATGAGTGAACTAGCTTCAAAGTCTCACAGTGAAATCTTCTCGGATATGAAACGCCATCTGATCTCCCAAACCAGTTGCTCGCCGACAAATTGGCTTCTGCTGATTATGGACAACCATAATTCGCATGTATTGTTGAGCATAATTAATCTTTGCAGAGAAAATGGCATTGACGTCTGAACACCTCCACCGCATTACAGTCACAAGATGCAGCCTCTCGGTGTTAGTGTTTATGGGCCATTTAGCCGCTAACTGGTGGATTATTCTGAGCACAAACTGGAGGATTACCATTTATCAAATTGGAATATTCGTCGGAATCGCTTTTCTAAGATCTGTCATCATGGAAGACATACTAAGCTGGTTCCAAAAAACGTGAATATACCCTTTCGATAGGAAAGTTTTCAAGATCACTACTTTCTCAGCGCCTTCGTGACCGATCGACTAGCACCAGAGACATCTCCTATGACAGGTTAGTCTGCAGCTGCATCAACCAGTCCTGGTGACGACAGCTTGGATAACGACGTGGTGCCAACTAACAGTAGCTCAGTGACTTCTGCGACTATGCCAGTGACTCCAGAGTTGGTTCGTCCTCACCCTAAGATGAGCTTCTATGCAAGAGACGGAAAAAAGTCTAGGAAAAGAACAAAGTCCAAAACTCTGACGAACACAAAAACAATGAGGGGAAGAAGTTGAATTGAAAAGAAGAAAAAATCACAAAATAAAGCTCAAAATAAATAACCTGAAGAGAGAAGCCTGTCTTAACAGCTTGAGAATGGGGAATATAGCTTCCATTTATAGCTTACCCTGGATGATGAAAGTGATGACAGGTTTCTACTAGATGTTTTGATGACAATAATTAAGGATCTTTCCCCCACGAAGATTGCACTGAATTTGGATCCCCAAAAGGTATAACTAGAACACCTCGAGGTTTCCTCCCGTTGAGGATGAAATGTGTCCAGACACCATAAATGCGCAGCTGGAAAAATCACTCTTACTTTTCAAAGAGATTGATTGAGATAAGATAATTCTTTTTGCTAGATGTTTATATGATAATAATCTAGTCTTCTCTTCCATCCTTTCCCAAAGAAACTCCAAAAATTACAACTAGAACTCCTGCTCTTACTTTCTACGTACTTCAGTGGAGATATGACATTCTATGCTATTAAATGTATTGATATGTGAAACTTATTGACCCTTTCTATTCTATACAGACTTCGGGTGGAGCCCTGATCCAAGAAAATTTAACTAGAACACTAGCTGTTATTTCCCATCCAGTTTGGTCAAGATCTGAGAATCTCTTTTTGTAGATGTCCTAGCAAACATAATTTCAAACTTGCAACGAAATATAAAAAAATGCTTAATTGATCGGGAATGTGAATTCTTTTAAGCAATATACTAAACAGAACTGCACTGCATGATGTATAAAAAAATTACTGATGACGAACAATGAATTACTGTATGGTATGAAATAAAAAAAAAAAAAAAGATTTTTAACTGAAAGTAAGGAGGGACTTATTGAAACTTACAACGACCAGAAATTATTCCGTATATGAAAGGGGTTGTCCCCTCCTCAAGGCCTTGCTCTTTGCACTAAAGTTTTTTATTGTTTTAAGCAATAGACTTTTGAGAAAGAGTCAAAATTCAGCGTAAAGAGCAAGGCGTTGAGGAGGGCACAGCCCCTTTTATATACGGGATAATTTCTGTTCATTTTAAGTTTTAATGTCACTCCTTACTTTTAGTTAAAAAATTGTTTTTTATTTAATTTCTGAACGTTTTTGAATTAATGCAGCTTTGATTTTGGCTCACCGTACATGAATAATTAAGAAGAAATTTGCATATTAATTTTACTTTTTTTTGTGGCTAAAGGCTTTCTCGAAATTTTGTTCTGCCGTAACTTACGTAACGAACTTCTATATTCGTATGTTTTTGTTACGTATATTAGGGAGTTCACCCCCCCCCCGATCAATACCTCACTCTTTACGCTAAAGTTTGAATTTTGTTCGAATTGCAAACCCCTGAATCACAAAGGCCAGTTAACTAGAATAGATAGCTCTTTTGAAAGTACTAAAAAAAACGTTAGCGTAAAGAGCGAGATATTGACTAGGGGGTGAACACCGGCTTATACGTAATAATTTCTGTTCGTTTTAAGTTTTATTGTTGCTCCTTACTTTCAGTTGAAAATAATTATTTTTGTATTTAATTTCCGATCATTTTTTAAATAATGCTGGGAAATCAGGCATTTCCTTTCGCCCAAGGAAACATTCTTCAAGGAAAGATCCTCCCATGTAACCCCCTCCTCCGATCCCCCCCCCAGAAAAAATCCCTCCTGAAATCTTCTGTATACTTCCCATTAACCAATTATATATGTGGGCAAAGTTCATAACTTGCAGCCCTTCCCTCGGGAACTTTGGGGCATTAAATTATCCTCAAAGATATATTTATTATATTTTCGACTATGCTGAACAAAATGGCTATCTCAAAATTTTGATTGGGTTTACTTCGGGAGAAGAAATGAGCGTGGGAGGGGGCCAAGTTGCCCTCCAATTTTTGGTCACTTAAAAAGGGCACTAGAACTTTTAATTTCCGTTCGAATTAGGCCTCTCACGATATTCTAGGACTACTGGATCGATACGATCACCCCTGGGAAAAAAAACAAATTAACCCACATCCGTAATCTTTCTTCTGGCAAAAAATACAAAATTCCACATTTTAGCAAATAGGAGCTTGAAACTTCTTTAGTATTGTTCTCTGATACGCTGAATCTGATGGTGTGATTTTCATTAAAGTTCTGTGATTTTTGGGAGTTGTTTTCCCCTTTTTCCGAAAATAAGGCAAATATTCTCAGGTGCGTTACTTTAGATGAGTATGATTAAACTTAATGAAACTTATATATTTGAAATCAGCATAACAATCTGATTATTTTGATGTATTTATTGGTATCAAAACTTCATGTTTTAGAGTTTCCGTTACTATTTAGCCGGATCGCTCCTTACTTACAGTTCGTTACCACAAACTGTTTGATTTTGGCTGCCATCTTGATTTTTACTCAAATTATGTATCGTCGCTGTTGCCAATGGCCTCTATTCACGAAAACGTAGGGGGTGGGGGTGGAGGAATGTATTGTTCAATATCTAGGGATGGAAAAATGTTGCTGTTTTTCAGTCTTTTTTAATGTTAATAATCCAAAAAAGTATTTTTTCAGTAGGAATACCAAAAGAAGGTATTTTCCAAATCTATTGGGAGAAATTCCCCCTTCCCTTTCCCTAAAATAACGTCCCTGACTGTTATACCTAAAGGTCAGATTTTAAATTATCAAACTCCTGAAATAATTGCGAAAATATGTGTGCTGGGCTGCATTCAAAGGGGAGGATCTGGAGGGCAATGTATATTCAATCACACTTCTATCCTTCTGATTTACGTTATATGTGCTGATAATCTCTTTGGGAACATCTTAGCAAATGGTTTTTGGCAATTAATTAAGACGTGTGAAAATGTCATATACGAATTTTAGGCATAACAACCACGATATATATATTGAAATTCAGTTTGTAATAATTGACTTGGTTTTCCTACATATACCTGAAACTGCTTTTTACGTAAAGAGAGGCTGTATTTTCAAACTAAAGTTTGTAGAAAATCCCCGATAGAGATTTTACTTTGGAAATCGTGAAGACACTTATCCCTCTACTTGCTTACTCGTACTAGTGCTTGAAGCAAGACACAGCGTTAGCTTTCCCTGGTGTCCAGCAGCTTCGTCGTGGTGATATACCATTTGTTTCTGTCTTTCGTGAGCAGCTTAACCAGTTCAAACAAAGACTTTTGTCGTCTCCTCCTATACCTTCTGAGTCCACTTAGCGGTTCCGGAATGACGCTCCTTCGTGTTTTCTTCCGCTAACCTTGTCTCTTCCTTCACCCGGGTGGAGGAATGTTCTTAGTGACTTTGCTGACAAAAGTGCTTTTAGGGCTCGTTCGATCCTGTTGTTGCTGGCTGTGAATGCAAACTCAACTGTATTAATTTTACTTTTGCTTATATTTCAGTTGTACCAGAACATAGAGTCTTCACGTATCTTCAGCAAGATATGAGCAACATTAACGCCATATTAAATTCAAGTGATGTTGGTGAATATCTAAAGCTGTCAGCAGATGGACTAGAGGTTTTTTTCTTGTCATCATTAGTTTTTTTTGTAGCTTTACCATTGTAGGTTTTGTTTTGTTTTTTCAAAGTACTTAATGACTAATAACTTTTCAAAAAAAAAACGATATTCACCATAAATAATGGCAGAAAAAGAACCAACAAACTTTACAAACGTTTTTTTTTCCGTTTTAAACTTATATAGTAAGTTATATAGACCAAGGGAATCCTAATAAAAAAAATGGGTTCGGGAGGTATGGGGACCCCCCTCCGACAAAAAATGGTCCCAAATGCTTTTATCTCGATTGGTTTCAAACTTATATTTGAAAGTCCTCGAGTGAAGGAAACTCCAATGCACAAAATTAGGTTATAATGTGATATTCTTAAAATGTGAAAAATATCTTTATTTACTTAAAACTAGTTATAACGAAAGTCCTTCGCCCAAGAAGACCCCAGGGAACAAAAAAGATCGAAAATATTATAAGAAATTAAAAAAAAAGTTTTTATCTCAAATTGTATTAAACAGGGGTTACAAAAAAGGTGTATTTGAGCAGTTGTGTAATGGGACGATCGCCCAAGCTTTCATTTTCAGTCTTGGAAAATTTTAGTTTTTCCAGATAGTATGAAATTATTTGCCAGTTTTTACTACATTTTGAGAAAAATGCTTTTCTAACTTTATTTAACGTTTTCATGTTACCCTGTTTAGTTTCTGGTAATTCTTGTAATCATATCTCATGGATGATCATCATGATTGTTTGTTTTGGCATTACTCTGTTGGTATTTCAGCGTTCAAACCGATTTATGTGCTAATATCGTCTTTTAAAACCTGGACTTGCAAAAAAAAACGTATTTATCGACTGGCATTACTAAAGTCTAATAATTTGTTGTTTTTTTTCTTTGAACGAAGTTTGACTTTTTTGTTCCGTATTATAATCCATGGAAATCTTTATACAATTGCCATTTTGCAATATCAATACCTGCTTCACGGGAATTGGTTTAATCGTATGCTCCCCAGATTCACGGAGGATAGGCCTGCTGAGTCAAACCAATGCCTCCTACCCCTGCATTGATGACACCAGGATTCGAACGCCCGTCCGGAAGGACATAGGTTTGTAAAAGCATACCTGTTTCATGGAAATTTGCTTAATCGCAAGCTCCTCAGATTCAGGAAGGTTGGGTTTACAAAGTCACACCAACGACTCCCACCCCAATCGAAAGGATTGGTGTCACAAGGATTCGAACTTCCGTCCTGAAGGACTTTGGATTGTGAATCAAGCGTGCCATACAATGGCTATGGGTGAAAACCACATTTATAATCATTTTGGGTTTCAGCTATCGTGGGTAATGCAGGGAATAGTCAATCTGGACTTGTCCCAGTTCAAGGTATGAACAGGGCCACAATTAGTGATAAAGAAAGAATTAAAGAAAGGTGGACAGAGCATTTTGAGAATGTGCAAAACTGTTTTTAAGTTAGACCTAAGTAAACAATATAAAAATATGAAAAAGTTTGTGACACTTTAGATATGAAGGAAAAATTAGTGCCAGTACTAAAAGGATTAAAAAATAATAAAGCCCCGGATACTGATAGTGGGGTTAATGAGTTTCTTAAATATGGTGGTTATGAGGTTAGAAATAAGTTACTGAATATTAGGAATATGATTTTTGAAAATGCTTAGTAATTTTAGAAAAGCTCTAATTAAAACCCTCTATAAGAAGGTAATAAGAGTGAGTGTGGTAATCACCGAGGAATTAGCTTGGTTTCTGTAGGTAGCAGATTACGTAGTATAATGGTACTTTTTAAACTTGAAAATGCTGTAGATAAAATTTTAAGAGAAGAATTGTGTGCTTTTAGGAAAAGGAGACCCCTTTAATCCTTATCTTTATTGATTATGAGCAAGTGTTTGATGCAACCAATAGAAGAGCTTTAGCGAAAGTCCTATCCTTTTATGGTACTCCAGGTCAAAGGGATTAGTGCTATGTACGAGAATAGCATTGCTACAGTTAAGGTAGGAAGTGAGTTTAGTAGCTGGTTTTGTATTGAATCAGGAGTTAAGTAGGGTAGATTTCTATCCCCATTTTTTTTGGACCATTTTGATGGACTTTGTCCTAGGGAACACGGCAAAGTCTATGCGATAGCATGAAATAAAATGGGAAAGAAAGTCCTCCTAAACTTAGATTATACTGATGGTTTGGCTGTTCTAGATGAAAATGCTAGCAAAATAAATTACTTTTGGAGATTTTGAGAGTTTAGGGTGCAAGAATAGGTTTGAAAAATTGCACTAAGAACACTAAATCGCTTAGACTGGGAACAAGTGAAGGTGAACAGGTGATGTTGGGTAACGGGATGGTTGATCAAGTGGATAGCTCTAATTACGTGGGTAGTATTATTAATAAAGATGGTGGATGTAGTGACGATGTTAAGAGTAGAATAGCCAAGACCCAGAGTGCTTTATATAGTTGAAAAAAAGTTCGGAAGAATGGGAAGAAAACCTACGACTTTCTAGAAGAGAGTCTGTATTAGAATATTGGAAGCTACAGTGATGACAGTTGGCAAGTATGGCTCCGAAGACTGGGCGCTCTAAAAGACGGAGAAGGATTTGTTAGACGTTTTGCGGAAGAATTGTCTTGGGTACCTTGGGAGGTTTTGGGTACCTGTCCGACTGACCGTATTTCAAACATTAAGCTGTACAAAATATGTAAATGCCGTTTTCTAGGGCTATAATTAGAGAAAGATTGATGTGGCTAGGACACGTTATTCGGATGAAGGATGACAGATTACCGAAGATCATCCTTTTGGGTCAATCATCTGGGGCGAAACGAAGAGCGGATCTCCCCTGAACGGGTGGGCGGAGGGCGTAGGGATGAATTAAGGGGATGTGGAACTTCTTGGAAGGGTGTAAAGAGAGAGGCTTTGAATAAATTGGGAAGGAGGAAAAGCGAGCGTAGCTATGTTGGCCTCAGGTGATTTGGTGCTGCAGTGAGTTGTTTGTAGTAATTTAAGATAATGGACATCGTAAGTTAATGTCCACAGTTAGTTGAAATAAAAATATAGCTCAATAAAATTCGACTTGATGTGCCTATGAGATTCCATAAATTTAACGTATTTGATTGGTTATGAATTCATTTCACCACATTGCCATTCTATAAATAAAATGAAAATATAGAAATACTTTATGATTTTTCTTGTATATTTCACCTGTTCAATCCTGTTTTTATTGGTAAACGAATGTGAAGCCGAAATATTCAGGCTTATTTCTAGTTTACTTTATTCACTTCCTTCATTGAAAATTTACTTCCTACATAGATGTTTCCAAATGTTCATTTTGTTTGAATAGTTGCTTTATTTTCCCAATAATAAACAAATCAGCTTAATTTCCTTGCAATACTTGGAAAACTTGCAAGACATACATGATTACTAACAGTATCATTATTCCTAAGAGCCTAGAGTATCTACAGAACTGAGAGACAGGGTAGTTTGTGCCAATAAAATTAAGGGCCAAAATTTTTACGGAAGACATAGCAACTACTGCCTCATTTGTGATCCAGCAGCTAGTGCAGCATCGGAAGATAGAAACGCAGCTGCAGCTACTGCATTGTAGTAGCTACTCATCTGTTTATTCATTTGTCTAAAGCTAAAGCTCGTTATTTGGCGGGAAAGAGGTGTACTGAATTTTCCGAAAAATAAACTGCGTCTTTTGGCTTGGAAATGAGACATAAATAGTTTTGTTTCAATTATGTATGCTCAATGAAGCCTTACCTCCTAAATTTTGTGTAATAAGGAGTTGCACAAAGAAAAAGAGAGTTTCCTTGTAAAACATATCTTGTCTCAAACAGTTTGAAATTTTAACGCAAGACTTAGCAGCCTCCGCATTTGTATTCTTCAATCTGTAATTTTCAAAGACTGAAGCTTTTGATTTGACTGGACAGAGGTGTATAGAATTGTCAAAAAACACATTCTGTAGCATGGAATTTAGACATATTCAGTTCAGTTATGTATGCTGTGTGAGTGTTGAGTACGGAAATTTTGTGGAATTAGTTGTACCACAGAGAAACAGTAATTTTTTTTTTTGCAAAATATCTCCTGACTCAGTTTAGTAAAAATTTCATGCCTGATGACCAATCAGACGAAATTTTACTCTTTGTTCTTTTTACTGGCTTAAAATTTCGCACAGAAACCAATCAGGTTTTTTAAAGCGGGATGATTGGCTTTCCTTTCTGGCACACGTTAAGGTGTAATGTGCTTGGCTTATGAAAACGCGTCACAGACGTAAATCAAAGGAAACAAACCCTACCTTTTGCCTCGGAATTGTAGGAAAATAATCTCACCTTTACTCTTTGGCTTTACCTTAAACTGAATTGAACTGGGTTTTTCGCGCGATATGTATTTCAAAGCTGCGCAGCAACAAAAACTACTATAAAAAAAGATTAAACTTTGAAAATCTTAAAGAGTTTTGGTTCGCAGAAGGGATATTAACCCAGAGTAAGAGGACCCGTCCCGTAGAAAACGAATTTTGAAGCAAACATACAGCTCAACCGCAGCCGAGAATTGAAATTCAATGATCCAATATCTGTTTAAAGCCACTATAATATCTTCACCAATACCTATATTATCACCGATATCTCTTCAATCTCCTAAAGTCACTATTCGAGACGAGGAAATCGAATGGGTGGACCAGTTTATTTGCCTAGGATATGTGACATCCACAAACAACTCTTCAAAAGACATCAAACGACGCCTGGCTTTTGCCTCCACATGCTTCATGTCACCGCACTCTATTTGATAAAATAAATACCTACCCTTAAAACTGAAGATGCGACTTTTCCGTACCTTAGTGATTCGAGTTGCAACGTTCGGAACAGAGACATGGACCCTAAAGCCGATGAGAAGCACCGACTGGCGACATTTGAAACTAAATCGCTCCGAAAGCTCAGTGGCATCAGTTACCTTGGCCGAGTACCAAACGAACAATTGCTGTTCTCCTTGAATTACCCTCTAATCATCATGCAGACCATCAAACTCCAGCAGCTTCGACGGTTAGGACGCGTTCAGCGTATGCCCCTAGCCCTACCGCCCAAAATAGCCTTTGAAGGAAGAATAAATGCCTTTTGCCCAAGAAGACGACCCCCCCCCCGAGTGCTGGCTGGAAAATTTTTTGATCACCCGACTTCAGTACTGCTGTGGACTGCAACAAACAATGAGGCATACCAAGAATATTGTTCTGGTGCCACTAGGGGAGAAGCAACGAATCTGCCAACCCGGCCGGATGGGAGTTAAGTAAGAAATATCTTTTTGGTTTCATTATCTTTTAATTTTACAGAAGATCAGAAAAATTTTTTTACGGTAACGGAAAGAAAATACTGAAGCAGTGACAGATCTAATTATGGCATAAAACGTTACAATTGTAGTTTCATCTTCTAAAAATTTATGCTTTCATTGAACTGAAAACAAAGTTAGCTGCATCGTAAATTCCTTAGGATGGCCCAAATTGTTGTATTTTTTTTTTCTATCGAGTCCTTTATTTTAGTGTAAGCATTTCATTAGTCGAGTCTTTTCTCTCAATTAAAAAATCTCTTCCAATAAAAATAGATTTCTCTTTCTTATGCCTTTGTAGTTCACATATTCAGCGTTTAGATCCAAGTTTCTGAATAAGGTCAGACCCCGCTAAAGTATGGCTGAAGGTAACCTTTAGTGAGTCGTATTAAATTTCCCAGTAAAGCCTTAGGATTCTAGGCGTTTACTCCCCCCTGGTGATTAGTCCCCCGGAAAATACCCCCCGTCGAAAACATCCCCCGCGGAAAATACCCCCCGCGGAAAATATCCTCAGTAGGAAAATACCCTCCCGCGGAAAATACCCCCCGAGGAAAATACCCCCCGAGGAAAATACCCCTCGCGGAAATTACCCCCCCGCGGAAAATACCCCCCGAGGAAAATACCCCCCCCCCCTGTGTGGAAAATAAGGCTTCCCAAATTTGGGAATTCTATTTGAGTTTAGTCTTTTTTTTTATTTTCCGTAGGGATAAGTAATTTTCGTACTTATGTATTATACTCTACTCACTCAAGTTTACGCTGTGTAAAACTCGAGAACAAACCGGTTTCTTTGTTAGTTTCTTTCAGCTTAGCGCGAGACAAGACAAAGACAAGTGACATAATAAATGGGAAATATGTAATTAAAAATATAAATTTGGGCTTATATATTTGCACATAAGGGGGGGGGGGTAAAGTATTTGAACAGTTTGAAGTCGGAAAACAATTCTTACTAAATAATATGAAGAATAATTGTACCTAAAAGTTTTGCATGCAGACCAGCTATACTTTACCCCCTCCCCCACTTTTGTGATAATATATAGTCCAAATTTATTCCTAAAGTAACGAAGAAACCGGTTTGTTCTCGACTTTTACACATCGTAAACTTAAGTGAGTGGCGTATAATACACAAGTACCGGAATTTTTCATGGAGAGCCGGATTTCCCGGTATTATTTAAAAAAGATCAGAAATTAAATTTTAAAAACAAACGTTTTTTCAACTGAAAATAAGGAGCATTTTCAAAACTTAAAACGAACAGAAATTATTACGCATATGAAAGCAGTTGCCCCTTCCACAAGACCTTGCTCTTTACGCTAAGGTTTTTACTTTTTGTCCAAATTCTCTAAGGGCGATTCCTGAAACACAATAGCCGTTTAATCAGAACAAAAGCTTTTTTCTAAAATTCTATACAAAAAATACTTTAGTGTAAAGATTGAGGTCTTCAGGAGGAGGCAAACCCTTTCTTATACGTAATTATTTCTGTTCTTTTCAAGGTTTGAGGTTTCTTCTTACTTTCAGTAGAAAAACTTTTTTATTGACATATTCTTGTTCATAAGATTTTTATAAAAGTATTTTATATCTTTTTAATTTTTTTTCTATTAGACTCTATAGTTTTAACTTTGAAGATTATTTGACTTTATTTCTGCTGATTTTTGGTTTAATGAGGCTCTTTACTTATTCTCTTTACAAATATTATCTGTAAGTAATTAAATAAAAAAAAAACAAGTTTTTCAACTGAAAGTGAGGAGCAACATCAAACCTTAAAACGAACTGAAATTATAACATATATGAAAGGGGCTGCCTCCTCCTCAAGACCTAGCTCTTTACGTTAAAGTTTTTTTTATAGAATTTTAAAACAAAGCTTATTGTTCTAATTAAATGGCCATTGTGTTTCAGGAATCGTTCTTAAACAGCTGGACAAAATGTCAAAACTTTAGCGTAAAGAGCAAGGTCTTGTGGAAGGGGCAACTCCTTGCATATACGTTATAATGTCTGTTTGTTTTAAGTTTTGCTGTTGCTCCTTACTTTCAGTTGAAAAAATTTGTGTTTTTAATTTAATTTCTGATCGTTTTTAAATAATACCAGGAAATCCAGCTCTCTCTGGATTTGGAACATGAAAAATTCCGATACTTGTGTGTTATGCGCCACTCACTCAAGTTTACGATGTGTAAAACTCGAGAACAAACCGGTTTCTTCGCTATTTTTGAAACAAGCTTGGGCTATATATTTGTACATTAGGGAGGGGGTTGAAGTAGGTACAATTATTCTGCATGTTAAGAAGCAAGAATTGTTTTCTAACTTCAAACTGTCCAAACACTTTACCTCCGCCCCATCTGTGCAAATATATAGCCCAAATTATGAATTTCCATATATTATGTCACTTGTCTTTGTCTTGTCTTGTGCTAAGCTAAAAAAAAACTAACGAAGAAACCGATTTGTTCTCGAGTTTTACACAGCGTAAATTTGAGTGAGTGGAGTATAATACACAAGTACCGAAACTCCTTCTTCCTACGGAAATAAAATTTTCAAATTTGGAAATCCTTATTTTCCACAGGGGGTATTTTCCGGGGGTATTGTCCGCAGGGGGTATTTTCTGGGGGAGATATTTTCCGCGGGGGGTATTTTCCGTCGGTGGTTATTCGCTGGGGTGGGAGTAAACGCCGGCCACCATTGTTAGATAGATAGTAGCGAGGGTGCTGATTAAGCTGTGAAGATATGTTTTCAGAAGGTGATTAATGTCTGTGGAGGAAAACCTGAAGCACCAAAAAGTTCATTTATAGGTATAAATTTTTCTGCACACTGCGAGATGACCTTTCCATCAATCTGGGGACGGGGGATTTGTGACCTTACTTCTATTTATATTGTGAAATATCGACATTGGAACTAATCATTTTCAGCCAGAAAATGCCCACTAAACCAGACCAAGCCCAGAACAATTATCTGTTAATGAGAATCCTGTGTGAAAGCTGTGTCGTTTACTAGGCTATAATCTCCTCGAGGGGCACTACACCTCAAGTGGGTATAGAGTTGACCGCAAGGTCACCAGTCTTGCAGTTGCCCCGACAGGGTCAAGACAGCCATTTGCAGAGGCCTTTGTCCATAGATCGGGATCTCACGCCCTACCGCAGTTGTCCTCCTATAGAGGATCCTCCCACGATGGTGTTCAGCGTCACCATGCTATTTAACCCATTGCTGGTAGAAGGTATGAAACTCACGGGACGTGTCCATACGCTAGTATGTTCTGCTGAGTGTGCATGCAAGTAGCCTTCTTCCTCCTCTCTCTGTATTTACGGCCCTGGGAGAGGGTGCCCCATTTTCTATTATGGACCCCAGGGACAAGGTCCCCCCTTGGTCCGCGCCTCCTATGGAGGTGCCCTACATATCTGTAGGGCGTTCCCCTATCCGCCACCAGGGGACGCGCTGAGTGGCCTGGGGGAGACTCCTACTGAGCAGTAGATATCAGATAACGTAAAGAAAGACTTAAGGGAAATGGGAACTTCCCGGGAGGGTGTAAAGAGACTGGCTTTGAATAGATTGGGATGGAGGAGGAGCATGCGTCGCTGTGTTGGCCTCAGGTGACATGGTGCTGTGGCGAGTTTTTAGTAGTAGTAGTAGATGCTAAGTATGCTTTGGGGGGGGGGGTCAGAGGGAGGGGTAAATCTCCTCTCATCGCTAAAATATTTTAAGCGTAAAATAAGAAATTAATTTCATGAGGTTTGAGTAGGTGTTCTTTTAAAATTATTCTCTGCTGAAGCTTTTTTAGAAGGAACAGTGGTAAGGAACAGTTGATTAAGTTTTTGTTTTCTTTTAATGTGATTAAACGTACAATGTTAAAATTTCACTGTGATCTTTTCAATCTCAGGTTTTCGCTTTGCAATAAAAATCAATAAAATCAATCAATATAGATTTTTTTTTTCAACAACTCCTCGCTTTAGAGTCCTAACCTAAATCTAGAAACATAAAAAAAACATAAATGTAGACGCTTTGATCTTCTACTATCTTTTCTTAGTAAATATTTATTTACTTCCTTGGCATTTCTGTGA
Organism: Artemia sp. Kazakhstan ARC1039; assembly: GCA_029168905.1. NCBI lineage: Eukaryota > Metazoa > Arthropoda > Branchiopoda > Anostraca > Artemiidae > Artemia > Artemia sp. Kazakhstan ARC1039. The sequence continues at coordinate 33,660 of JAQQPU010001466.1, read as the reverse complement.
TTGCCCTTTCCAAGTAGGAGGAAAATGTGACAAAGAATGTTAATTCTAAGCGGTTCCAGTCGTGGATTAAAAAATGAAAGTGGTTCATTTTCAACAATTTCAATTGGATGCCTTTGTTTCTGATAACACGAAACATTGTTTCGCTCTACGACTTCTACTTTGTGTAAAAATGATTATTTTTATTGCACAAAAGTCTCGGAGGCATGGCAACAAACTAAGTCAAATAACAATTATTAAATAAATGAACAACTTGTTACTATCATTAAATTTTCACAAAAGCTAGATTATGATGCCCTTCAGTATTTAACAAGCTCTTAAAATATCGTTTGGAATCTTCGCAGACAGTATAGACCTCATATTGATGAATATGGTGTAATATTTTGAAAATCTTTATATAAGTTTTGCCTGAATATTTTTCGAATAAAAGATCTAAAGCTGAACTGGCCAGCCATAACAGAAAAAATATAATTACGATAAACGGGTCTATGGCCAGTAAATGAAAACGAAGAAAAAAAAAGAATATTTTGCCCGGATCAAACAAGGCGTCTTCAGCGTAGAGAAAAAATGAACCAAAACTAAAAATACACATAAAACTAAAATAGACTCACCTAAAAATATAATATACAATTGCTTAAAATTTACAATTTGGAGCTACCTTCGTGAAACCACCTCACAAAAGTAACTGGAGTAAATCTTTTGAAATACCAAATGACCAAGGAATAAGTTATTGCGACATAATTTTATGCAAAGTTTTTGAATCTGCTTTTCGCTTAGGTTTAATATTTGAACTAACCCCTGGGAAATTTTGCAAGACTGTATTTTTATTTAAATATGGGTCCCTTTTTTAAAATAGTATCATAAATAGGATCAATATCTATATTACCAGTATCTCTTTTAATTGATAAACCTGCAAAAATATGTTTTTTATTTTAAAATGCTTCAAGAGCTCATTGCGTGAGACCTTTATCATTGGAAATGGCTGTTGCTTCCTTGAACTGCACAAAATGGCCCGAATTAAAAAATGTATATTCTGCTAAGGCTGAAGTGAAACTGCCTTTACAAAACCTCCACACAATCTACAAAACCTCCAGACAGTTTCACTTCAGCCTTAGCAGAACATACATTCTTTTAATTCGGATCATTTTGTGCAGTTCGAGGAAGCAACAGCCATATAAAATTTTCTCTGGAAATTTCACTGATTCTTGGCTATGTAATATCAGTTAGGGGCACAAAAAGCTGCATTGGTAACACAAAAAAAGCTAGCAAAATAATGTTTCTAAGAACTGAAATCATGAATACAGGAAATCGTTTTTTTTTTTTTTTTTTTTTTTTTTTTTTTTTTTTTTTTTTTTTTTTATTTTTTTTTTTTTTTTTTTTTTTTTTTTTTTTTTTTTTTTTTTTTTTTGCTGTAAAACTGTAATAAATAAAACAAAATAAATAACACAAATAATGATACGCTGTTGCTGTTGATAATAAGAAACAATTGTTTAAATAAATCGCACCCCTATTAAATAGGTTCAGAAAAAGTTGTCACTGCAAATTCTAGAGCCATTTTCCCACTTCACAAATCAAAGAAAATGATTTGTTGACAATTTCATTAAGTAGCGTAAAGAGCGAGGTATCGAGGAGGGGATACCCCCCCCCCCATATACATAATAATTTCTGTTCGTTTTAAGTTTTGATGTTGTTCCTCACTTTCAGTTGAAGAAACCTGTTTTTTTTCTGATCTTTTTAAATAATGCCGGGAAATCCGGCTTCCCTCTCCATGGAAAATTTCTTCCCGTCACGGTGGATCCCTCATTTAAAAGTTCTTTCTATATAAAATAGTCCCCCCAGACATTCCCATTCTAGCTGAAAATTACTCCCGGAAAATTTCTTGTGGACGATTCTAGCTGAAAATTTTTTCATAGCCCACTTTAATTTGAAAAAGACTTTTTTTTCTGATTGTTTTTAAAATCATGCTGTAAATTCTCCTCCATGGAAAATTCTTCCCACAATTTCCCCCGCCCCGTAGTAGAAACATACTCTTGCAGAAAATTTCCTCTGGAGAATTTATTTTGTGGAAAACTCCCCCATGGAGGATTTCTTCCATGGAAAAATCCCCCTACCTATTGAAAGATAATCTAGACAGTTTCAATCCGGGTAAATATTTCCGTCGGACAACTCCCCATAATATCTCCACATATAAAATTGAGTTGGCAAAGAGAAAGTAAGACAAACAAAAAGAATTTTGTATAGGAATCCTGGCAAATTCCCCCAGTACAAAATTTCCCTTGGAAAGTTCACCACCGGGAACTTCCCTCTCCATGGAAAATTATTCCCGTAGAAAATCGTCATTTGAAGAAAATTCTCCCCCCTCCCCGAAAAATGTTTGTATACTTCCCAATAAGAAATACTATACATAAACAATGGGCGAATTTCATGACTTACAAACCTTTCCCCAGAGGCTGTGGTGGGGGGGGGGGGGTATGTGATCCTCAAAGACATAGTCAATGGGCTTTTAAACTATGCTGAACAAAATGGTTGTCTCAGAATTTTGATGGGATGACCTTTAGGAAAATTAAATAATAAAAAAAACAAGTTTTTTCAACTGAAAATAAGGAGCAAGCGTAAAGAGCGTACTTTAGCGTAAAGAGCGAGGTGTTGAGGAGGAGGTGTAACTCGCGTAGCTTTTGATCGGTAAGACTAAACTTGATGAAACTTGTATATCTGAAATCAGTATATAAATCTGATTCTTTTGATATATCTATTGGTATCAACATTCTGTTTTTTTAGAGTTTCGGTTGCTATTCAGCCTGGTCACTCCTTACTTACAGTTCGTTACCACGAACTGTTTTATTCCAAATATATACAAATCATTAAGTTTAGTGTTACCTATCAAAAGTAAGGAGCCCGAGAAAATTTGCCTGGTTTTCGAAAAGGGGGTGGGGGAATCACTAAAATACAATGAATCTTAATGAAAATCACACCATCAGATTCAGCGTATCCGAAAATATTACTGTAGAAGTTTCAAGCCCCCATCTTCAAAAATGTGGAATTTTGTATATTTTGCCAGAAGAAAGATCACGGTGCGTGTTTATCTGTTGTTTTTTTTGTTTGTTTGTTTGTTTTTTTCCAGGGGTGATCGCATCGAACCAATTGTCCTAGAATATCGACAAAGGGCTCATTCCGACGGAAAGAAAAGTTCTAGTTTCCTTTTTAAGTGACCAAAAAGATTGGAGGACAACTGGCCCCCTCCCTCCCACCCTTTCAAACAATTTGTGGTAACGAACTGTACGTAAGGAGCGACCCGACTAAATAGTAACTGAAACTCTAAAAAACGGAATTTTGATACTGATAGATATATTAAAAGGATCGGCTTATTATGCTGATTTCAAATATATTAGTTTTATTACGTTTAGTCTCGCCCATAACGGGTCAGAGCCTGAGAAAATTTGCCTTATTGTCACGAAAAAGGAGAAAACACTCCTTAAAAGTGATAGAATCTTAATCAAAATCACACCATCAGATTCAGTGTATCAGAAGAGCTGTTGTAGAGGTTTCGAGCTCCTATCTACAAAAATGGGGAATTTTGTATTTTTTGCCAGAAAAAAAATCACGGATGCTTGTTTATTCATTTTTTTATTATTATTTTTTTCCAGGGGTAATCGTATCGATCCAGTGGTCCTAGAATATCATGAGAGGGCTCATTCGAACGATAATTGTCCTAGGTGAATATCCACTGGGATTGAATTTTCTAGAAGATATTTCCGTGGGGAGGGTAATTTTCCATGGAGGTGAGGCCAGATTTCTTGGCATTATTTACAAAACAATCAGAAATTAAATAAAAAATGTTTTTTCAACTGAAAGTAAGGAACAACATTAAAACTTAAAAAGAACAGAAACTAATATGTCAGTTTTCATCAGCATTCATTCCGCTTACATCTAAGTACACAGGCTGTGAAATAACTTGAAAAACCAGTTCCCATTGACAAGAATTGTCATGTTAAGTGGAAATCTTACTTTATAAGACTTGCTATGTTAAGCAGAAATTTTGTGTGAATAAGTACAGGCACTGGAATAGTCACTCGGATGCATTTGTGAGGCTCGGCCCTCAAAGAAAGATAAGTAATCTTTCTAATTATTATAACTATATTTCCGGATTAATTATGACTTCTGTTAATTTTTCTGAAACTCTACAAGAAATTAATCAAAAATTGAACGGAATAGAAATAGTTTCATCGCAGGTTCAAGAACTGAGAAACGACCTATCTGCTATTTCGTCGCGAATTGATTCGACAGTAGACAAGTTCTCGGAGGATACGTCACAATTGAAGAAAGATTACCTAAGTTTGCAAGCTGAATTGTCGGCTACTAACGTAAAATTGCAAAGACTAGAAAATGAGTCTAAAAAGTGTAATTTGGTCCTGTATAATTTCGATCCTACAAACAAAGGTTCTTCGTTACGAGAAGATGTAATGAGAGCACTCAACTTACATGTGCCAAATTTAGGGCTGAAAATGATGGACATTAGAGACATTTTTCGGCTAAACGCTAAACAAGGCACGCGACCGGTGCTGGTTAAGTTTACAAGTGGTTACATTCGTGATACTATATTGCGTTCAAGTGCGCACCTGAAAAGGGCGGGTCTTGGTGTTAGTCCCGATTATACAAAGCGTGAATTGTCTATTCGTAACCACCTAAAGCCTTTTCTTGAACGGGCTAGAGGAGAAAATAGAGAAGCAAGACTAAGAGGGACAAAGTTATATATTGGTCAACAGTGTTTTACGTATAGCTTTGATAAGCAGTCTGTAGTTGAGGTTACGAATTCCCCTAATATAGAGTCATCAGCGAGTACCATGACCCATTTTAAGGAAAATTTTGGGCAAAAGTTTCTCCGTGAACCTGGGTCTTTATCAGTGCCACAAAAAAGTTTAGTAAAGAGTTTTGTTTCTGAAAATAATCGGTTTAACCTGGAAGAACCTTGCAATTCAAGATCGCGTTCTGGATCTTCATCCTCAATTCAATCTTTCTTTAGTGTAGTGGAGGAGCTTAGTAGTGATAACGAAATAAATGGGGTGAACAGTGAAACTCCTGTTATTAAAAAAGGCTCCACATCAACTTTTGTCGGGCCTGTGGGGGCTCCCAAACGTAACAGCCAACAAATTATTAGCCCAGATGACCACCTAAGACAGAAGAGCAAGTCGGTTAGAGCTGACGACCCTAATAAAATGGAGCCTAGGCGGCTATTTAACTCGTCACAACCCATTGGCTCAAATAGTGGATAGGATAAGCAGGGCCATGGCGCAATTTACGAGTGTCATTTAGCGCATTGGAATGTTCAGGGCTTTTCGTATCTTAAATTAGAGTGTCTTCTTAAATGTTGTGATTTTTCAGTTGTATCATTAGTAGAAACGTGGCTGGAAAAAGAGGAGAGAATAGAAGGTTTTTCTTATTTTGGATCACAAAGAAAGCGATCGCAGAATGGTAGAACTTATGGAGGAGTGGCATTATTGATAACGAATAGATGGCGAAATTTATCTCGATTGAAAAGTGTTTCATGTAATCTAGTATGGGTGCGAGTACCTTTAGGTAGTAATTCGTTTATCTTTTGTTCAGTGTATTTACCGCCGGAAACTAGCACTTTTAGTGATGAGGATACCTGGGAGATATTAGAAAATGATATGGATCGTTTTTCAGAACAGTTTCCGTCCGATTATTTTATTTTTCTAGGGGATTTTAACGGATATACAGGGGAGGATGAAGGAGCCCGTGAGGAGGAGGTGGGTCTCGAACTAGGAAAAACTAAGGGAGTTGATATGATTGAGCCGTCGGTTAGGAGGAGGACGAGTAAGGACGGTCATCGGAGAAAGAATAATTGGGGGAAAAAATTATTGGATTTTTGTGGTAAGCAGAATTTGGTTATTTTGAATGGGAGGACAGGGAAGGATAAAGGAGTGGGGGATTTTACATGTTTTTCGGGTAGATCTCCAAGTGTTATAGATTATGGGGTTGTTAGTCTGGGGCTTCTTTCAGGTTGTGTGGATTTTGAGGTGATGGCGTTTGCAGGGTCGGATCACGTGCCTATTAGGGTTGAATTAGGAGGAGGAGGATGGGCTGAGAGCCGGAAAAAGAAGTTTGGGGCTAAGGGAAAGATGGGTAATGAGCTTGATTGGAGGGAAGGTTTAAGGTTTGATAATGATAGTGAGGAGAAGTTGAAAAAGGTACTAGTTGAGGATAGAGGGCTGGATTCATTTATTCAGAAGAGTGAGGATATGGCAAGGGAAGGGGATATAGCAGGTTCTGTTGATTTTTTGTCGGGGGTTTTGTATAAGATTGGAACTAAGGTGGCATGCAGGAGAAAAAATGGTAGAAGTACTGGTTTGATGAGTTTTTTTGATAAGGATTGTGAGGAAAAGAAGAAGGAGGTTTTAGTAGCTTTTAGATTGCTTAAGGCTAGTAGTACAGTTGATCTGGAAAATAATTTGCAGGTTTTTAGGGACAAGCGAAGGGGATATAAAAGGCTACTTAAGTTGAAGAAGAGACGTTCTGAAGAGGAAGAGAGCCAAAAAATACGGGAGAAATTTAGCGTGAATGATACAACGGAGTTCTGGAAGTTAATTAGGAAATCAACAGAAAATAGAAAGTTGACTGATTCAGTCCCTCACGCCGATACCTGGCCAGTATACTTAGAACAAAAATATAAAGAGATATACACCGAAGAGGACGAAGAGAGAGCAGATGAGGAGATGAATAGTTTAGAAGAAACAGCCGATTTTGAGTTGGATTCAGAGGACGCTAAACTACTGGAACCGGTTGGACAGGAGGAAATATGGCACGCCTTGAAAAGCATGAGAGGGAATTCAGCTCCGGGCATCGATGGAGTACCAACTAAGCTGCTGAAATGGTCAAGAGCGTGGATACTGCCAGTGCTGGCATTGATATTCTCGGCAATTCTAAGTACACCTCTATGGCCAAAAAATTGGCAGATATCGATTATGATCCCATTATTTAAGAAAGGAGAAAGAAACCTACACAAGAACTATAGGGGGATAAGTTTAGGAAGTTCTATCAGTAAGCTATTTTGTAGAGTCCTTTCTAGTAGGATGGATAAATGGTTGCATTATAAAGGTATATTAATTGAATGTCAGGCAGGGTTTAGGGAAAACTATAGTACAATTGATCAAATATTTTGTTTACAGGCTTTAGCTAGTAAATATACGAGGCATAGGAAAAATAGGCTATATACGGCGTTTTTGGACATTAGGGGAGCATTTGACGAAGTTTCAAGGAGTTTGTTGAAAGTGGTGTTGGTGAAATTAGGATTGCCAATTAGGTTAGTAGAAGTTATAATGAAAATGTATGAGGTGGTTAAAGTAGTAGTGAAGGTAGGTATTTCTTATTCTAGGCCAGTTTTAAGTAATGTAGGCCTCAAACAGGGATGCACTCTATCACCGCGTTTGTTTTCTCTTTTTATTAATGATATTGAGCAGTATTTTAGAAATAGAAATGTCCCTATGTTAAAATTAATGTCGCTGGAGCTGTTTTGTTTATTATTTGCAGATGACATAGTATTGCTTGCGAAATCGGCTCCGGATTTGCAAAAGATGTTAGAGATTTTGGATAGTTATCTGGAGAGTAAAAAATTAGTTTTAAATATTGAAAAATCAGTTATATTAGTTTTTGGAAATGATGAAAGGGAAAAGAATAAGTTTTATTTTAAAGGGAAAGAGATGAAGGAAGTTAATGATTATATTTATTTGGGATGTAAGTTCACAAGTTCAGGGAAATGGAGTGATCAGGTGCAAATAGCGAGTTGGAAGGGTCAGAAGGCTTCATGGGCATTATTGAAGAGTCCCCTTAGGCATCTAGGACCGGCAGATATTAAGCTACAGAAGAGAATTTTTGAGACGAAGGTAGGCCCAGCATTGAGTTACGGTGGGGAAGTTTGGGGTTTTGAAAAAGGGGAAAAAATAGAGAGAATTTATTTAGGACATTTCAGGAGACTTTTAGGGCTAAGCGGGAAATTTAATAATCTGGTGTTAAAGGGTGATCTAGGATTGTTTTCATTGAGAATAAAAAGATTGGTTAGAATGATAGGATACTGGGAAAAGGTGATTGGTTTACAGAATAATAGGTTAGTAAATGCAGCTTATCTGGAGGTGTTGCAGGATAGAAGGAAATGTTCATGGGCTTCCCAGGTGAAATCAATCTTAAATAGTTGTGGGTTATCAGGTGTTTGGAATGAAGGGAAGGGGATAGGGCTGGAAGTAGGAAATGTAGCAAAACTAGTAAAGGGAGTGCTTGAAGATCAGGAGATTCAGAAATGGCAGTGTGAAGTCGCAGCCTCGGTGTCCCTCGGCATTTACCGGCAATGGAAGGAGGTCTGGGGATATGATAATTATTTTAAAGCGGGTTTAAATAGTGAAGAAATTAAGTGGTATATATCAGGGAGGGGTAATTTTCTAGCACTTGGAGAAAGGAGGAAATATTTAGGGAGGGTAAGGGTAAAGGAGGGTCCTTACTCATGCCCTATGTGCGGAGAAAATGGGGAGGATCTGCTTCACTTCATGGCCCTTTGTCCCGAATTACAGGATCTAAGGAAAGATTTATTTTTTGTTAATGTGGGGACAAGTGAGTGGTTGGTTTCAGTAATGGGATCAAAAAATTATGGGACAATAAGAATGATAGCAAAGTATATAAAATTGGGTATGTCGCATAGAGATAGATTTTTGTAAAAAGGGGTGGGGTGAGTGTGGAAAGTATTGTTGTATGTGTGTAAATTGTTTTCTTGTTTGTTATTTTTGTAGTCATGGCCCATGATAGATGTAACATACATCTATCTATTTATGTTAGTTTAATGGTATCGTGTGCTTTATTATGTTTTTGTAATGTTTTTTAATTTTGCGTTGTTATTGTTATGTAGGCTACCATACTTTGCTATGAGTGTTATAATCATGTTATTATTTTGTGTGATTATAATCATGTTATTATTTTGTGTGATTTTCCTTTTTTGCCATGGCCCAAAGTGGCTTTTATTGCAATAAATATCTATCTATCTATCTATGTAATTTGCCTCAGAAAATTTGCCTTATTTTCGAAAAAAGGGGGAATAACCCCCTAAAAGTCATAGACCCCTAATGAAAATCACACCATCAGATTCAGTGTATCAGAGAACCCTACTGTAGAGGTTTCAAGCTCCTATCTGCTAAAATGTGGAATTTTGTATTTTTTACCAGAAGAAAGGTCACGGATGCGTGTTTATTTGTTTGTTTTCTTGTTTGTTTGTTTTCCCAGGGGTGATGTATCGACCCAGTGGTCCTAAAATATCCGGGGAGGGCTCATTCAAACTGAAACTAAAAGTTCTAGGGCTCTTTTTAACTGACCACATAAATGGAGGGCAACTAGGCCCCCTCCCACGCTCATTTGTTCCCAAAGTCACCCGATCAAAATTTTGAGATAGGCATTTTGTTCAGTATGGTCAAAAAATATAATAACTATGTCTCTGAGGGTGACTTATTCCCCCACAGTCCCCGAAGGAGGGCTGCAAGTTATGAACTTTGCCCAATGTTTACATATGGTATTGGTTATTGGGAAGTATACAGACGTTTTCAGGGAGAATTTTCTCCGGTAAGGGGGGGGGGTCAGGGGTTACGTGGGAGGATCTTTCCATGGAGGAGGTTTTCACGGGGGAAGGGACATTGCTATGAAGGGGGTGCCGGGATTTCCCAGCATTATTTAAAAAACGATCTGAAATTAAATTAAAAAAAAAACTGAAAAACTTTTCAACTGAAAACTTTTCAACATCAAAACTTAAAACAAACAGAAAATGTTATATATATGATCGGGTTCGCCCCCTAGTCAATACCTCGCTCTTTACGCTAAAGTTTTTTAGTACTTTCATAAGAGCTATTTATTCTAATTAACGACCTTGTGATTAAGGGTCATTCATAAAAGATTGAAAAGAAATTTGAGCTTTAGCGTAAAGAGCGAGGTATTGACGGGGGGTAAACCTACCTAATATAGGTAATAAAATTATACGAATATAGAAACCTGGTTAATTTAAAATGTTCAGAAATTAAATAAAAAAAAGTCTTATTTTAACTGAAAGTAAGGAGCGACATTAAAACTTAAAACGAACAGAAACTATTCCGTATATGAAAGGGGATGTCCCCTCCTCAACGTCTCGCTCTTTATGCTAAAGTTTGACTCTTTCTCACAATTTTATATTTTAGAACAATAAAAAACTTTAGCGTAAAGAGCGAGGTGTTGAGGAGGGGACAGCCCCTTTCATATACGGAATAATTTCTGTTCGTTTTGAGTTCTATTGTCGCTCCTTACTTTCAGTTGAAAAAAAACTTGTTTTTTTTTGTTTAATAAACATAAAAAGCCGATTCTTTTGATATATTAATTTAAAAAAAACTTTCCGAAAGATAAGTTTTTCAAAGAAAAGTAAAGGCTATTTTAAACCTAAGCTCAGTAAATACAAATACCTGTTAAAATTCAAACTCAAAACGACGAGAAATTACTATTAAAGGATAAATAAAACCCAAAACGAACAGAAGTTAAAGAAACAATCATAGCAAAAACATACACAAGTAATAATATAAATGAATAAATAGATCTTAAAGCGAGTAATGCTTAGAATGAATATGAAATCAAGCTCAAAACGAAAATAAAATATTTTCTTATTGAAATATAAATGAAACTTAAAACGAACAGAAATTAATAAACTTAAGGCTCCTGCCGCGTTGGGGGCGGCATAGAGAGCGTCGCAACTCTGCTCCTCCAGGCTGACCGGTCTGCTGCTATTAGTGGGGCCTCGTCGACAGCAATGTTAGCTATCTTAAGGAATTTGTTGAGGCTATCATTCCACCTTGTCTGAGGTCTGCCCCTCGATCGAAACCAGCAATGAGCTTTAGCGTCAAAATCGTAGACTATTCGGGCTGGGGCTGTCGTCGGCATACGCAGGAGGTGTCCGAACCATCTGAGAGTACGGTGCGCTATTTGGACGGAGAATGGCACTTGGGAGGTGAGTGCGAGCAACCTTGCGTTGCTTACAAAATCGTCCCATCGAAGTCCCTCAATTCGACAGAGCTGTTTCGTCTGGCAGACGTCTCTCATGCTGAGGATTGTTGATTTGAGAAGCCAGGTTTCCGCTGCATAGAGGAGGACCGAGCTTACGGATGCATTATAAATTCGAATCTTCGCGCGCCTAGATATATGCGGCATTCTCCAGAGATTGTTGAGCCTTCCGACGATAGACGAGGCATTTGAAACTCGGCTGCACACCTCTTCCTCTATAGAGCCGTATTAGACAGCACGGAGCCAAAATAAGTGAAGTTTTTTACAACTTCAACAGGAGCTCCGCAAACAGTTATGTTCTCAGGGGGCGAGACTGGGCTTGAGGGCTCAATTGCCATTATCTTGGTCTTAAGCCAGTTTATTTTCAGCCCCACTTTTGCTGCCTCTTCCTGCAGGACTTCCAGAGCGTCAGTCAACTGGTTGATTGAGTCAGCAACGAGACCAAGATCATCTGCGAAGTCAGCGTCCGTCAGAACGCGACCTCCAAACTGCAGAACAAACGGCAGGCGATTTGTTGTTCGTGTCATGACATGGTCTATCACGCAATTGAACAGTTCCGGGGTGGCGGCACACCCTTGTCGTACACCGGTTTTGATGCCGAATGTCGTGCTCCGTTTGCCGTTGACTTGGACGCAACCCACGGTCTCTTCGTAAAGCTTTTCAAACAACTTGCAGTATTTATCTGGTAGACCAGTTGATCGAAGTATCAGCCAGAGCGAGTTGCGATCCACCGAGTCAAACGCAGCGTTGAGGTCCACAAAGGCTACATATGCTTTCCTCCTGAATTCCTTCGTCTTCTCAATTAACTGGCGCATGGTAAAGATTCGTTCGACAGTGGATCTCCCGGGCATAAATCCCGCCTGCTGGACTCTCCTCTTTCTTCTGGGGATACTCGTGCATCTATCCAGCAGGGTCATAGCAAAGAGCTTTGCAGGCACTGAAAGTAGCGTTATGCCTCTGTAGTTCGAATAGATGCTCTTGCTCCCCTTTCTCTTCCATAAGGGCAGGATTATACCAGCACGCCAGTCCTTCGGGATCCATTCTGTGCGCCAAACCACAGAAAACAGCATATGGAGCCAAAGTAGCATCGCCGGTCCGGCATACTTCAGGAGCTCAGCAGATATTCCACATACGCCTGCCGCTTTGTTTTTCTTCTAGCGTTTTACTGCTGTGTAGATTTCTGATGACGTGAAAGGAGTTTCTGTGTCACTTGTCAGCAGTTCCTGGGTGCTGGCGGCTAGGCTGCTGAATTGCTGGTCAATCTGCGCTACGGCTTCGGCGTTGAGCAGGCCCGAGAAGTGGTCTTTCCATCGACTGACCTGGGCAACTTCGTCACTGAGCGGCTGGCCATCCACAGAGACAACAGATGCAACCGAGGGGGCTATGTTAGATCACGGAGATACTTATAGAGACTGCCAACGTCATCTTTCTTGGCTGCACCCTCTAGCTCATGTGCCTTCCTTTCCACAAACAGCTTCTTGTCTCGCTGTATCAGGTTGCTGCGGACACCATTAAGGCTTCTATAGGTTGGCATGTCACCGAGTAACCTCGCCTTGCGTCTCTGCTCTATGCCGTCAAGCGTATCCGACTGAATCCACGCTTTATTAGCACAATTTTTCCGTCCAACATTTGCTGTCGCTGATTCCAGGACATTCTTTTTGAACGAGAGGGATGCGTCCTCACAACTTTCAAATGGCAGGAGTGCGTCGAAGCGGTTCGAGACATCAGTGGCATATTTTGACCGTATCTTCTGATCGCAGAGGCGAGAGACATCGATCTTGACTGGTCTTGCTTCTGATCGATGGGCTTTGAGCCTTAGTCGCATGTTAACGACGACGAGGCGATGGTCAGTGTTGCCAATCTCAGCTGCCCTATACATCCTGCAGTTACTGATCGAAGACCTCCATCTCTGTGACACGATGAAGTAGTCGATCATTTTTTTGGTATGGACGTCGTTGCTGTACCATGTATATTTGTGAATGTTCTTCCTTGCAAACATAGTATTCGTAATCACAAGATTGTGTATGCTGCAGAGTTGTGGAAACCTTAGACCATTGTCATTTAGGGAATCCGGAGTAACTGGTCCAATAACTTGTCGACATAAGTTGTGGTTGTCGCTCACAGTTGCATTAAGGTCACCCAGAAGAATGACATTATCGTGTGGGGATATCTTAGACAATTCATTCGTCAGGGCAGAGTAGAAAGTGTCCTTTGTTTCGGTGTCGGCTTCGTTTGTCGGGGCATAACAAACAAGGACCGTCATTTTTCCTTGCTTGCGATTGAGTCGAGCAGTAGCGATTCTATCCGAGACGGAGACGGGAGTGAATGACAGTAGACACTTCTTGGATTTGTCATCAAGAACTAGTCCGACTCCATTTCTTCTGGTGGTTTTCTGGCCAGACCAGAGAAGGCGGTATCCCTCACCTATGGGATCATTTCCATTTCCGACCAGGTGGGTTTCTGTTTTTCAAGCAATAGAGATGCGGAATCACTTCAGTTCCATCGCCAGAAGCGTCTTAGCTCCGGGAAAATTTAATGTCAATACATTCCAGGTGGCAATTCAGAGGCCACCTTGGTCAAGAAGATTCAAACTCTGGTCATTTCTCAGTCCAGGAGCAAGCAAGGGTCGTGATGGGATAAAAGAAGGTTGGTCATCCGAGGCAGTTGCTAAGCTATTCGTTGCAATGGGTCTCGGGTGGAGGGTTGCAAGCCCAACCGACCCTAGGCCTTGATTCTGATTAGAGCCAGGAATTACCTAGTTCGGTAATTTAGTTCGTAAATCTTAGTTCGTAATCAGTAGAATAATCATTATTCTATTTTGACTGATACACAATTTTTATAGGTGTGTCATCGACAGGCTCAATATGCTTTTCGTCTTTGGTATTATTTGATTCATTAAGTGTTTGATCAATGGCAGTAACGTTTGCTGGTACTTTTTTTTTCATCAATTCATCTTTATATTCCTTTGTGATATTTTCTGCCAATGTCATTTTTATTTTTCTAGCAATATCACTGTCTATTATCACACTATTTTTACACAGGTAACAGTTCCGGCACGTAGACAGGATATGGTTTATGATATTAGTAGAAGAGTATGCTTTTCTTTTCGTCTTTGCTTTCATTTGAATGCTAATACCCGAAAGCTGACGATATGGTTTAACACAGGGTAACATGTTACCACAAGCACTAGCAAGAAGATGTCCCTCTTTATCAACTATTATTTTTATGTTGGCATTCTCTTTGAGTGCAATCATCTTCTGATATCTCAATCTCGCATATCCACCATCATAAGAGTTGAATTTTTTTGGTACTCCAAAGAAATTCAATTCCTTACTGTCATGACAATGCACGCATACGTTTCCGATAGTGCTACCACTTGTACTTATTTCATAGTTTAAATACTTCTCCTTGTCAGCATTCAATGCTACAATAACACTATCATGTGAACACACTTTCTTAAAATGCTTCATCTTCACTTTTTAGAGATATTAGTTATGTGTTTATTGTTCCACTGTGTAAACAATACTGATTTAATACATGCAATAAACTAGGTAGTGTCGATAATCAGCCATAGAGTAACAGTCGGAAAGCCGCATCGTGTCTCTGGGCAAGCATAGAGTACAATTTTTAGAGCCATAAAGATATTTCATGTCATTTTAAGATACGTAAAAAAAAAGTTGAATAATTTCGAAGTCCAAAAAGAATTTAGTCCAATAAAAAAAAAAATTCAAGAAAAAAAAATACTTTTCAGACATTTCTTGTTAAAACTTTATTTTCAACTAATTCATCCGGGTTTTCGAAAGCAATTCGTACCACAGTACAGCACTATCACTAGTCTGAGACNCTGCGGGATCTTTTTGAGTGGTTCTAACAGTGCTTTCGGCTTGCCGTGGCTTGCAAAAGCAACTCCACGGGCACCGTGTTCATGCTTGTCTTTTAAGAGTGACTGACAGCTTTCTTTCAGATCGTTCACTGCGGGCTGTCCTCGACAGGTTTATTTCCCGCAAACATTCAGTGAAATCAGGAGTTTCCCAGGGCAGTGTCTTGGGACCTACGCTCTTCCTTATATACATAAATGACATGGAAGACAACCTTGAAAGCACTCAGTATCACTTTGCCGACGATACCAAGACACACTCAGCCATCCCAAAACACGAAGACCCAACACAAGCCTCCCTTTTGATGGATCTTTATAAAATCGAAAAGTGGTCTGATACATATATGATTAACTTTAATGCAATGAAAACAATGGAGTTTTTTATTAACCGATCAAAGGTTCCGCGTGAACACCCTAGTTTCATTTTCAAAAATGAAACTGAAAAGAGAGTCGAAGAGCTTCGTTCTATTGGGGATTTATTTCTCCACCGATCTCTATTGGAACGACCACCTTGATCGGGTGAGAACCTCCTGCGCAAGAAAGCTCGGAGTTACTCTTCAATGTAAAAATCTTCTTCCATCCAGCTTGATTATCCCACTTTACAGTCCTCTATCAGACCCACAGCTGAATATGGATGCCCGCTATATGCTCTGCCCCGAAAGCACTGTTAGAACCACTCAAAAAGATCCAGAATAGGGCAAATTGGCGGGCTGCGCCTCTACACATGAGTCGCTCCAGCCTCTGAATGAAAGGCTTGATGTAGCCTCGATGACTGCTTTCTGCAAGTACAGGAATTCGCCTCCCTAAAACAAGCTCTCGCGTTGTTCCCCCCTTTGTCCCACCGACATGGCAGATACGATAGCACATTGCTCGATCCAGTTATCTAAAGAAGGACACGCTACTAACCTAGTACTTGAGAAAAAACTTCATCCGGTGTTGCCCTTCTATCTGGAACGATCGTCCTGGGGATGTTATTCCTGCAAATCCCTCTGTTGAATCCTTCAAAAGAAGGTTCAACAAACATTTACAACCTCGAGGTTTCAAAAGAAGTAACTTAATAGCGGCATATCAGATATCTTTAAGTACCTGGCGCCATGAATGTAGGAAAACAAAAGAATTTGAACAAAATTTGAATAGTTTGTCAAAATACATGATGAATAGTTGTTGCGTTGAATAAGTCAAAATTAATATTTTTACTATAGTTTTCAGGTGAAAGGAAAGGGGTGTAATTGTTCGTATGCATGGAAATACTACTGTACTTTTGATCTTCTACGTGCCTGAAGTCATTGTGGTCTCTATAATAGGGTTCTCTGATGTTCAAATACGTACATTTTACAAATGTGTTTAAATACATTGAAACATTGTTTATAAATAGGAAAAGAGAAATAAGGCCCTGTGGACTCGCTTAAAGAAACTCCTGGTAGTACTTTCCACCATCAGCACCCCTCCCCCCTCAAGATATTTCCTGTCGAGGCTCATGGTGTTCCTTCTTGCCTTTTCCTTCTTTGTGCCGGTAGGAAGATAAACGCATTATTTTATGTTACATTGAAAAGGATTATCGCAATGAGAAGGGGAGAGTTACCCCCCACCCCCCTTAAAGGACTAATTATGAGGGTGTAAACCAAAAATATTCCTGATTGTTGAAAGTCATTAGATTTACATTTCTTACCACCCCCTCCTCTGCTGCGTCAAAATTAATTTAAAATCTATCTGAAAGCTCAATGAAAATTAGGATATTTAGGCATCAAAATACTCTCTTTGAGGTATCTACAACCCTACTTATAAAATGAATCACTGCCCTCCTTAAATAGTTGATGTTCACTTATGTATCACTGTTTAAAAGTTTTCAGGAACAAATGTGTATAGTTTTTGATACTTCTAGATCGATCGGCTATCATAGTTTTCAGTCGATAGCAACTTGGTCCTCTTTGGGGCAAAATCATTGTTTGGTGCCACAAAATGGTAGAAAACGCCACTTTCCCTGTTGCATAATTCTTTGCACTATTAAAAAGCGTATTAGAACTTCAAGTTTCTGCATGAATAAGCCCTCTCCCGATCCTCTAGGATAATTGTTCTGAAAAAGTCACCCCGAAAAAAAAAAAAATAACACACATCCTTGATCTTTCTTCTGGGAAAATAGCAGCAAGTCTGCAAATTTTCGTGCGTAGGAGCTTGAAACCTCTACTGTAGCATTCTCTGATATGATGTATCTAATATTGTGTTTTTAATTAAGATTTTTCCACTTTTGGGGGCTATTTCCTCCCTTTTTCTAAAATCAGTAAAGTTTTTCAGATTCGTAGCTTTTGATGAGTTATTTTAAATTTAATTGATTTTGTATATTTGGATTCAGCATAAAAAGACAATTGTGATCAAAATTCTTTTTTAGTCTTTGTCACTTTTTGCCCGAGTCGCTCCTTACTTACAGTTTGCTACCACAAACTGTCTGAAAGGTACATCATCCATATTTACTTTATTTACTTCCACACTTCATTCTTAGGGGGGGGGCACTTTAATCCATACCAAACGTACTAAATTCATATATATTTTCCTATATAAAGCTTAACAAGAACCAAGTGAAAATAAATTTGTATATTAAAATAAATATCTTTCTGTAAGAATAACTATAATTATTTAATAAATACGCTTTTTAAGTCACTACATTATAATTTACATCACAAACAATGCTTTACACATTTAAAACAAAAGGCAAAGCCTAACATGGATGCAGCACCTCTCCTGTGGAAGATAACACATCTGGGTTGTCTTAATAAGACCGTGACTTCCCCTAATTTTTATAAATATGTCTTGGTTGGATTTTAAACAGTGTCCAAGAGGGAGTACTTCTACATCATTCCTACTTTACTGACATCACTCCACGTTTTTTGGATAATTTTTACGCAATTCTCATAGGCACTCCTGTTGAAATTTTCGTTAACAATCTTAGTTCGCACCCCTTTACATTGTTTTTTTTTAATATATTTACTCATTGTACGGCAGCATGAAATAGACTTTTGGACCCTCAAGCACGTCTCTGGAGGTCTTGTTGCTTCCAGTTTCTCATTTAAAGAACATAAACTGATTCGGAGAACAGCGCTTCGCTAGCTTGGGGCACAGTTCCACATCCCAGCTTGCTTAACACGTTTGTAAGCTGATAATGTCGCCATTGGCTAAAACCCCTGTTAAATAGTCGGCTTTCACCTTCAAAAGCAGGGAGTCAGTGTCCTTTAACCCAATTGTACCTCTTTTTTTTTAGTTTGTTTGGCTGAACTATTTACAAATAACCGTTAGAGATTTAAATTAACGTCAGAAAACTAAAAGCCGACGCCTACTATGAAGGAAATATTAGAAAAACTATTTAACTTCTCCTGTTTTGTGCCAGAGATAGAGAAATTCAGTTTTAATAAAACTTACATCGTCAGAAACCGTCAGTTTTTTTTCTATTAAATGGAGCAAAAACTTCGTTTTTAAAGTTTAGTAAAAGGCATCTCTAAAACCGTTCTAGCATATCTGCTGTGAAATCGCTAAGTCTCAGCTAAGAGAAAAATTCATTTGAGTAGTTTGGCAGTTTTTAAGCTCCCTGTGATGATGCCTGATTTGAATGATGAGCTTTCCAACAAAACGGACGTATAATTTGACTATCTTTTTAATCAAATTGCATAGTCAAACCACCGATTCTCAACAGTGGGAGAATTTGATAATTTATTGCCTTTGTGTTTTTGATGGTCAGCTGATGCTGAGACTTAGAAAACGACATTTAAGAAAACTTAGAAAACTTAGAAAACTACATTCTCTTAAAACGACATTTCAGTTTTTTTTTCTGTTGCTAAAGTACTATGTCTGACCCTATGACTAAACGATGTGAAATTGGATTGGTAATGATTTGTTCGTATTCGTTCAAATCTGTTGAAATATCACACTGGCTGTGATTGTGAACATATTCACACATTTTCCGAAATGTTAATTTAAAGTCAGTATAAATTTGTTTTTTTTTTCAACTTTAGATTCAGCTTCACACTTTTTTTAAAACAAAGGTGCATAAATGTTTTCATGTACAATTTTTAATTGAATCGGACCGTTTTATGGGTGTTTCTAATTTTAAAACAATTTGTCACTATCTATTTGGACAGAAAATGACGTACCAGAACGTTTTGTTTTGGTACAAGGTCTACAATGTCTCACTGATTCATGGTGTTCTATAAGAATTTCTCGATCCCCTCCGAAAAACCACCTTGACCCATTCTCTTCAACAGCAGCAATGTCGGCCAGGAAAATTTGGACAAGACTAGAGTAACTCAACCCCCACTGGTGAAACTGAACCCTGTCCAGGTGAATCTTACGAAAAAAGTTCATTAGCCATTTGTAGTTGCAGCATGGTAGAGATTAATGAGATATTGTACATTCTTCATTGTAACGCCTGTTCGTTTGAAGTTTTAATTATGATATAACTATAATTCTACTCGTTTTTAATTTAATATATTTATTCACTTCGCTAAGAAGAACTTTTTGGGAGCTTCTTTTAATCGATATCCCTTAAAAATCCAATAGTCTCCACTCACTACGGCCAGTGCCCAACCCGTCAATACAATAACACCATTGGTTTCAACGAATCGATGATATATAATTACTGTTCGTTAATACCTTATAAGCATCTTTCAGATGATTTCTTATGGGGGAGGGAATCTTAAATACATTAAAAAAAATTTTAGATAATTATTTTTGCATTCTGCAAATGGATTTCTTACAAAAAAACTTCTTGTAGCAGAGTACGATTAACGTTTTTGGATGTCCCGTTTCTGTTGCTAATTTATTCATGGATGGTTATAGATGAGTTTGGCAAAGAAGTGGCAAAAGTAATTAAATACTGGAAAATAGTATATCGTATTTTCCATTGCTGGAAGACATATTTGCCAAAGGCTAGTGTTCTCATCCAATTTTTTTTTTTTTTTTTAGCTTTGTCTTTTTTCCCGAAATGTGCCCTTGTTTAGCCAAAATAGTCGTTTTTTTAATCAAAAACAGTAGACGGCTCTCGTACTGTCTAATCTCCTTCATGATGGAAAAAGAACGAAAGATAAAAATGTAAGCTCGAATGAGCCTCCGCTCACCAAACCGTCTAAGACTAGGGTAGATATGAATTGCTCCATGGAATAATCCAAAATCAGTACCAAATCTAGTCAAATTATATGGAAAATGGTTCCATTGTAACTGAACCCTCGTGCAACTTAACACTGTGCAACGGAGCCCATGTAACTGAACCCTCGTGCAACTTTAACCACGTGTAACTCAACCTCGTGCAGCCGAACCCTCGTTCAACTCAAACCAATTCAATTGAGCCCTTATGTAACCCAACTCTCATGTAATTCAATCCCGTGCAACTGAGCCCCCGTGCAGCTCAATTTCTGTTTAACTGAACGCTCGTGCAACTCAATCTGTTTAATTGAACCCTCGTGCAACTCAACATTCATTCTGGTCTTTATTTCGGAAATTACTTTTTAAGATTACTATTTAACATAGTTTGATACGTGTAAAAGGGACAACCGCACACTGGTCCTTGCAAAACAGCCATGTTCTGTCAAGGGAAGCGGGAAGGGTTTACGACTCCCTTTACCACACGTGTCTGAAAGTCATTAAAACTTGTCTCCCCTGGTCCTTTTTCCTCACGGTGATGCGCCCTGAAAGTTGAAGGAACTTCACTTTAAAGGTAGCCACTGCCTCACCCTCTGATGAAGAATGGTTGAAAAATACTTTATACGCTTTTCTTGGGATTCTATAATATAGCTCAAAATTTGAAAGCACACGACAATATGAGCAGTTGATTGAGAGTTAAAATGAGCGTAATAAAAATTGCCGATAAATCTAATCAAAAACAAAGAAAAGGATAGATCTACCATGAATGTTCATAGTTTTAGTCAAACAGGGCTTGATTTAAATGGGGGTTGAGTTAAAGGGGGATTCAGTTGAACAAAAATTCAGTTAAATGAGGTTGATTTGCACGGGAGTTCAATTGCACGAGGGTAAAGGGGGTTGATTTAAACGGGTCTTCAGTTATACTGGGCTTCAGTTAAATGGGAATTCAGTTACACAACAGTTAAGTTACCTGGGTTACACGAAGTTTCTGTTACACGAAGGTTCATTTATTTGCACACCATGGAAACTGTAAGAAATTAAAGTAAGATTAATTTTGATTTTAAAAACCGATAATGACGTTAATTATTCAGCTGGGTTAGATGGGAGGGGAGGATTGTACGAAAGAGAAAGATCTAAAAATATCAATTGTATTCAATTGATCAGGAACGCTTCATTTAAGGGTTGAAGTGTAAATAAAACGTGTTACTGTATAACGTAATATTTATGATTTCTGTCACAAAAAAAAACAGCTGAAAAGGGGAAAAGAATTTGGTTTTATATGTAGTAATCATCATACAGAGAGAAACCAAGATCTCCTCACTTTTTAATATGTTGTTTCGCATTTATTTGCTCGTTTTTGAGTACAGAGAATTTGAGATCAGTATTTTTTAGATCTATTTTAATAACAATGTAATTATTTAATTCGTTTTGTGTAAAAAATTTAGAAGATGTTTAATTTAGTGGGCCTGAGAAGCTAAGCTTCATGGTGGGTTACATATATTAAAACAAACCTCGTAACCAGTTTCTAAGAATAAAACTCCCTAAACTGACTTAACACATAAAAACCTCCTTGCAGGCATTGACAAAAGTGTTTATTAGTAGTAAAAGCAAAATGTGTTCATAATGAATGTTTAATCAAGTGACAACTGACCAAAAATATCGTAAATTTCACCATTTAAATTATATTGTAATTTGGTGTATAGATCAATTTTACACACTATACACACTAAACACACCAATTTTCTTATTTGTTCAATTCAAAGCTTTTAATTTTTCAACAATATGTGTTTAGACATTTGAATTACAAAAATGCTATTTGTTGATCTTCTGTTTGTGAGACATTTTAAGAGCGGTTGTCATAGTAATGACATTTTAACAATTATGCAATCAGGCACGTACCAAGTATTTTTTTTTCTTATTTTTTAGACGAAGGAGGGTAATGAAAACAATGCTTTTTTTTATAACTCAAGTAAATTATTAAGATTTTTGGGAAAACTTGGGATTTTTAGGGTCTAATACTGTAGACTTTTCTCCCTGAGGACGTTTCTGTCTGCAAACTAAATTTTTGGGGACTAAAAAAAAGCTAAGGCATGTTTTTTCTTGTTTTTAGAGAAGTTAGATTCCCAGTCAGGTTTTGCATAGGCCTAACAATTATAAAACAATTTGAAATGTCGAATTTATAAAAATTAAATTAAGAAAATAATTCAGTTGTCATAGTTCTTGCACAAAGTATAGACTAGTAAAAGCAGTTTTTTTTTATATAGACCCCGTAAAAATGTTATAACACCAGATAGCAAAGTTTGCCACATGTCTTTAATGAACACCGTATCGTATTGTGAACGAAAAACATAATAATGTAAAAATAAAGTACTGCCCCTTCTTTTGCAGATCTTCAAACACAAATGGATGGAGAAGCTTTTGAGGAGACAAACGGAATTACAAGTAAAGATCTTTTCAATGGGAACTCTGTGGCTCAATCAGGGCGGCTTCTTCATTTGGATAAATGTGATAAAGAAGACAGAGGGATTATACTTCTGCAAACATTCAAGGAGGAGAACCTAGTCAGTTTGTTCACCTTTGACTTTCCCCCCGCAACAGCCAGTGTTCCCTATAGACTTCTTCATCGTCTAGATTTGGATTTTTGTGATTCTTCTGATGCTGAACAGGAAGACTTCTTTTCTGTAGTGAAGGAGACAAACAAGTCAAAACAGATCAATATTTGTCTACTTTTTAGTAGTTTTTCTCCTCGAGATAATATAAACATTTTAAGGATGTTGCTTGAATCAAGATATGCTATTTCGATACGTAACAAAGACATTATAGAGTTACTTAGGATTGTGCAAAGAATAGAGGATGATGTATTCCTTGGAGAAGATCTAAAGCTTCTGCGAATTGCAGTAATCAGCAAAGCGAAGAACTTCCAGAGCCATACAGGAAAAATAATGGAAGGTCTTTTTAATTTGAAAACTTCTTTTAACACCGGTGATACATCAAATATAGAGGTTGGTCAAGGCCTAGTTTGTCTAGGAAAGAAGAAATAGGAAGCTTGTATTGTCATACATATTCGGGGGAATTTTGAACAGCATTGGAATCTTTTGACTGATTTTGTTGATTACCTAATTGTTGAGGATGAATATACTTCTGAATCTGACCTCGTTGACTATGTACTCATTGGGAATGAAACTTCCTCACAATTTGGTAGATTATCTCCTTTTATCCGTAATTATTCTGGTGAAACCTCCCTTCCAAAATTCATCACAATTTGGATCCCAAACTTCTCAAATCTGCAAAATATTTCAATTGTTCGTCCCTTTTGCCTTATTGAAGGATCCTTCGATTATTTTGTTGAAATTCAGCGGAATCGTCAATTATTATCCATATTTCGTGAAGCAACAGGTCACGAAACACCGTTGCATTCGTTCTTTTCTTCTGATGGATATCTAAGGACGGAGATGGATATTTTAAGGAAAATGTACTTAGGAGTTTCTAAGATGAATGGCTTGGAAGAATACAGGACAAAGTTTCTTCTGTTGGAGAAGAGTTTTGCAAAAGAAGGCACATTGCAAGAAGAACTGAATGAGTTGAAACGTATCGGAGAGAACAATGAGCGTAATGAGACACAACGGAAAATATTTGAAGAACACGAGTTTCGCTTCAGTTGCTATTCTAAGACCGATCCTCTTATCTCTTATTTCTTGGAAGGTCTTCAAAAGAATAATATTGACGAAACGGTGCTTTATCTTCAAGTTCTTGATGATGCAATCGCAAATAACATTAAAGAATCAAATATTGTGGTTCAACTAGCTGGAGAAGTGCGGGACAAGACAACGAAGTTTTCAGAAATGCTACAACAGTCTATAACAGATTCTGAGTGTGTGAAGCAGGTAGAGTTAAGCAGAAAAGAGCTGACCGTTGCAAAGAGAATCGGAATAACGCTGTTATTTCACTTCGTCACTTATGGAGGGAAATCTTATTGTTCTATTCGTCAGGAAATAGTGGAGAATTTGAAGATTTACCACAAAGGTCAGCTTTATGCTTAATAGCAGGTGAAACCTTAGAGCTTTATGATGGCGATGCAAACATGCTAAATGTCGAATAGATTGCCTCTATTTTCAAAAACCTGGAATCCTTACTACCTCAGAAAAGAATTTTCGTATTGTCCGTTCTCGGAGAGCAAAGCAGTGGAAAATCAACATTGCTGAATACCATGTTTGGCATTCGACTTCCATCTAGTGTTGGACAATGTACGAGAGGTCTTACAATGACCCTTTTGAAAACAGTAGAGAGACAAGAGTATGATTATATTATGATACTCGACACAGAAGGCCTTCGGTCACCAGAGCATAAAGGTCTTTATGGCAGTATTAAACGGGATAATAAAATTGCTACCCTTTCTGTTTTACCGTCAGATGCAACTATCCTTGTCATTAAAGGCGAAAATGATAATGCTTTGAAAGATATCCTGCCAATTGTTGCATTAGCCTATAAAGGATCTAAGCTAGCGGAAGAAAGAGAGGGTATACTTAGCTGTAAATTTTTTGCAGCTTACAACCAAGTTAAAACTGATGGAGAGAACCAGAATAAGCTTCAGAACATATTTTCCCAGCTATCGGCTACCCTTGTTGAATCTTTTGCAAAAACAAATTCTTTTAGGGATTTAGATGTCCATACGTCCATTAAATTTCCAAAGATGTTAACTAACAAGCAAGATATATGGGTATTTGGATGCAATTCTAAAGGAGACTCACCGCTTGATGTTCCAAATACGGACTTCAGCCAGAAAATGGTTGAATTTCGGGAGCATATTCACAAACAGGTTGTCAGCCAATTGGGATGGAATGCTCGTGAAATTGGAAGTCTTGAACATTATTTGCGTTTAGTTTGAGACTGTCTGAACCATTCTGACTTCGATCTTTGTTTCGAGACAGTCATTGAGAGGCATGCTTACACTGAACTTGAAAATAAGTATCAGAATCTAAGGAAAATATATTATGAAGAATACGAGGAGCAGTTCAATCTTCTGAAAGACAAATATAAAGAAAAATCTTTTTTACAAGAAGGAAAACCAAGGAAGTTCAATGAAGTTCATGCACTTGTCGAAGATCTTGAAATGAAGATGAAGCCCCAAAGTAACAAATTTGAGGAAGAGGTAAACCTGATGTTCGAAGAAAAACAAAACCAAAAATGGAAAACAGAATTTTCAAGGAAAGTTCAAGATACAATTTCTTTAGCAACAATTCAATGGCGTCATAAATTGGAGGTTGTCTTGCGAAATCAGCTTACATTTGGTGCAAAAGTAAAAGAGTACGAAAGAGAAATGAGAGATACGATAGTTGAAGAATTTAGAACACAGAGTATGAATGAAAAAACTGAGGAACAGTTAATTGAAATGTTTAATAGAATCTTCACCAATATTATTAAAAGAGTAGAAAATGAAAATCCTCCTATGGATGTCCGAGATGATGTTTTGAAGGCCTACGGAGCTAATGCAACGATTGTGAGCCTAGGAATTGATCTCTTGTGTGACAATGAAAAAACTTCATTATGGGAAAAACTCTGGAACAGAGCTAAACACAAAGCCAAGAATTTAATCGACCCTGTGGTTGAATGGTTGGCACATGGTCAAACCGATGATAATCCTTTTGAAAAAATTGTTGTTCCCATGGTTGTCAGGGTAGCGAACGGAAGAAAGTTCTACTGTGATGCAGTTGTAGATAGTGTGATTAATGATATTGAAACCTTTATTAGGAGGCGTAATGTAAAGATGAGCAAAGGGGAAAGAATACAAATTCACAGGGCTGCATATGACCTTCTAGTAAATATTTTTGTAGATATTCAGCTGAAGTGGGAGCAGGACAATTCTGTTTACATGCGTTTTATGTCAATGAAGGAGAGTATGCAACACTATTGTCTGAACGTTGCCAAAGGTTTGGAGGAAGTAGATCTCATGGCATCAAGCCTTGAAGAGTTCTTTTCAAAACACGTTGTAAAAGCTTTTGAAAGGGAAGTTGAAGAGACAGTAATAACCAATTTAAGAAAGAAGTGCTGGCCCCAGTCACCAAAGTATGTACAAGGTCATATGGATTTATATCTGATAGAAGTAATAGAATCCGAAGGTATTAATCAAATATTAAAGCTAATAAACAATCCTATCGAATTGAAAAAGCTGACTACTAGCAGATTGGTCAGCTGGGAAGTTGATATAGTGCTTAAGAATTTTACGTGGGAAAATTTCAAGTCCCTTCTAGTATCTAGTTTGAGAGACGTATATCACAGTGCTTCAAGGGATGAAGAAACCAAATCTTTTCGTTTTTGTGAACTCTTCAAGTCCTTCCGAATTTTTAAAAGCACGTATATTGCTGACGAATTGAGGAGAGAAATGGAAGCATTTGGTTGGCCAGGATTAGAAGAAATGTCAAAGCAATTTGAAAAAAGACATATCGTTGGCATTGTTAATAAATTGACTATAGCTACTTCATCCGTGGATAAAAATGATATTATAAATTCAGTTATAGTACATCTCAAGGACAGTCGTCTTTTTGATGCAGGTTTTTGCAGATCCTGTGAAAAAAAATGCCCTCTCTGTGAAACTTTTTGCTTGCTTGAGCTTTCTCATGATGGACGTCATGATACTTTTCATCAGCCAATGGGTTTAAGAGGTTGGAGATTCATAGAGAGTCAAAAGTTGATTGTTTATGCATGTAATACAAGCCCGCCAGATCACTGGTTCTTGCTTCCCAACGATGAAAAACATTACTATGCCGATTTTTCTAAGAAATTCGACACCTGGCTTCAACCTGATAGAACTCAACTTGTTTCTGAGTATCGACAGTATTTAATCCGCAGATATAACAAAGATATTGCCAAATACTATAGTGCAAAACCTTCTGAGAGTTTAGGTCCAGCCCAAAATTTGGATGTTGTCACGAGCATAATTAAAAGAAAAATCGAGTTCTTTAAGGATTTTCCGAGCAAGAATTAAGTAGAATTACTTCTTTTTCATTTTGCTGGATTTACTTTATTCGCTAAAAAAAACATGCAAAAGTAAACTACGTTTGTATTGTAGTAGAAAACCTTAATTATCAGTGGTAACAATTTTTTGTGGTAATATATTTCTTAATAAAAGAACATGGTATCTGGAAAAAAGGTAGCAAGTTTAAAATAGGCTAAATATTTATTTCAGCTATTACCATGGTTACTATTGTCATTTTTTCTGAAGGTGGTCAGATGATCTTGAATTTAATACAGTTCAAATATGT
>JAQQPU010001465.1:66656-81661 GCA_029168905.1 Artemia sp. Kazakhstan ARC1039 | reverse complement strand
CTTAGATAGAGTTAGTGTAAAGTCATTGTATTTCCCCATTAATTTAGCGTAGATAGGAAGCATAATTATCCTATAGTTAGCAAAATAAAAAAAAAACATGTAAAAGGTGAATCTTCAAAAAATCTCATAGTAAAAGCAGAATAGCCCCAACCTTGTAGGAAATGTAAAAGTCATCAGTGTTAGATGTAGAAAAAAATCTTTAGTTTAGTAGCTAGGCTAGAACCATAGATAATCTTAGTCCGGTAGATGAACTTTAGAAAGGGATATATAATAAATAAGAAAAGTAATAGAGAAAATTTTTAGCGCTCCTGATTAGGCTTATATAAAAGTACAAAATAATACAATGTCAATTAAAATTACGTAGGACCAATAGTAAATAAATCGCGAATATTTCAAAAACCCAAGGGCAAGGAAGTCCTAATGGCGGGACGTCATTAAATAATGGGAAGGGTAATATGTACCGTGAGTAATTTGTGATACATTTAAAATACAAAAAAAATGAAATTATTTCCTTCTAAAGATAATTCCGACATAAATTAAACTTCCCCTAATTAAGTTTAAATCCCGCTTCAAAAAAAATTCTTAATCAGCAAAAGTAAAACTGCATTTTAGTATCAACCAAATCGACGCTAATCGGGAGACGGTTTTGAATTTCGCCAAGATACTTGGAAATAAAAAAAAATCGCTAGATACAAAGTTTACAGGAAGTTTAAGTTATCAGAGAAGTATGAATGTTTAATCATCAAAAATATTTAAACAATTTATTGGATGGGCAGTTAGCATAATGAAGTGAGTTTGCAAACATAATTACAAGGTAGCGGGCCCTTCACAAGAGTTGGACCAATCGTGAAATAGCTCAGGGCGCAGAATCAGGACTAGTTTGATATAGTGAAGAAAAGTGTTTTTCGAGGCATTCAGGCAATTACCATTTAGTGATTATTATTATTATTATTATGGAGGCGTTATGATGAGGACATTCGTTTGTCAGAACTATTATTGGGCATTCATTTGTCAGAATTATCATTATGCAATCATTGTAGAGATTTGGTCATTATTATCTCTGTCTCTATTGTTGTCAGTTGAAGTGAAGCACTGTTGTACGCCTAAATGTAAGTCTCAATACAACTATTACTTTTCTATTTGTGTTATTTTACTTGTATATCTGTATCTAGCACCGCATGGTAGGCAACTAGTTCAATTGTACTCCATTGGTAATGCTAAGCTATAACGGTTCAGACGATGCGATCGTAAAATTCCCCGGCGGAACCTTTTGATTTTCTTATTATTTTTATAGCTTGCTTAGCTTATTACTTAGCTTAAGAAAAATTCCCCTGGCAGAACAGAAAAATTCACCCGGCAGAAGTGTCCTAACATTTTGCTTGGATTAAAAGTGACGAACTAGGAAGAAAATCTCAACATCTTCCTGGAACTACTTCAGTCTCCATATTATTTCATTTAATTACATTTAAAACAAATGAGCTTTTCATTTTTTACCTAAGAAAATAGCTGGCACTTAATTTTTCTTCATACCGAATAAACCATTAAGTGTTTTTTGTTTCATTGTAATTGAAGCGTTCTCATATGAAGTGTTCATGATGTATTGATAAATTTACTCCTTTTAGATGCAGTTTATAATTTGACTGATTAGGTATTTATGAGTTTATAATTTGGAATGAATCCCCCAAAGAAAAAATGAATAATATCCAAAAGTGGAGCCAAAAGCAATAAAAAAGTAGCAGCTCAGCCTTAGCCTACATGACATATATTCTATAAAGAAGCCAAAAAAAACTTTAAAATGCAATTTTTTTAAATTGTTACTAAAAACCAGTTTTTAATACAAAGGCTTTTTAGGAATCCAAAAGAGCAATAAAAAACAATCAATATCAAAGTCGCCCATTTCAACTATTCACAAGTCAAAACAGATATAGGCAAAGGTCGTTATAAAAAAATTAAGCTTCTAAGTTCAAAGTTATATTCAAAGATTTTACCCAGATAACTGACAAATTTTGTGATATGGTATTTGAAGTTTTGTATGCAGTAATGCTTGATGAAAAAAAACTACTAATTTTGATAGTTTTTTATGTTAAAAATACATACCTAATAGATACTTCAACTACTCCTATTATGCAAGAGTTCTGAAACGCCACAGACATTTTGTTTCTACTTCTCTTGAAGTAGATTTCTACTTCTCTTGATGAATAACAAAGGAGACCAGTTTCCAGCCAGTGACTTGTGAATTTTTGAACTCATGAATAGGCTCGAATCTGTTGGAAATTTAAGCTGTGATTTGAGAAAGACTGATAAAAACATTAATGATTGCAGTCAACATTGATCGCGCCGCCGAGATCATCCCAGCGGCGCGGCAGCGGCGCGCTGTTTTGGCCCCGCTGTCGCCGGTATTCCCTCATCGGCGCGGCGCGGGGGTCTAGTTGTATTGCTAAATTTGAAAACGTAGGGCTGATACTGAAAGATGGATTTCACGTTCGGATTAAGAATTCCAAAAATACAATATTAAAATATATTATGCATAAATAAAATGGAGGAACAAGATATGGTATAATTTTACATTGTTTGCATATTGAGTGATTTAACTGTAAACTTAATTAAGGATGATAATGCTAAAATTCCAAAGTGAAGTGGATACAGAAAAAAATGATTTCGTAATTGAATTCAGGGCTCCAAAAATTTGTTAGAAAATATAGTACAATTAAAAAAAACTAAAGGAACTAGTTATTATATAATTTCATATCATTGATATGTAGAATGATTTAACAGTAAAATTAATTGTGGGTCGTTGTGCTATGTTGCAAAAAGTGTAGATATCTGAACTATATTTCACAAAAATTGATTTCGTGTTTGAAATAAGCATCCTAAAAATACATTACAGATGGATAAAAAAAAAATACAGGAACTATGTAGGAATAGTTCAAGTTTTTAGTACTTTTAAGGGCAGTCTGTCACATGAAGAGAGCAAGGGTTTTAGAATATACTGTGCAAAACTAAAAACATAAATGAAACTAGGATTAAGGAAGCCTTTAACCAGGCAGAGTCAAGAGAGCCTTGGAAGCTTGTGAGGAAATCTGTTCCTGGAACTTAGAAAGAGAGTGAAGTTCCCTCAAACAAAAGTTTGGATAAACGTTTGGAAGCCAGGTGTGAAAAGCCAGAGTAGGCGAATAGTTAAAGGAGAAATTTAGATGGATTTATGCATCAGCTGTTGAATGAAGATGATTCAAAGCTGGATATGGAGGTAAGTGAGAGCAAAACACGGAATGAGATGATGAGAGGAACAGTGCCGGGAATACATGGAATTTCAATGAAATGATGGAAGTGGAGTAAGTTGTGGATTATTTCAGTTTTAAGCCAATCATTTTGACCTAAAGGCAGGTCAACATCCACGTTAATGCCTCTACATGAGAAAGGAAATTGGCTAATATATTGGAAATACAGGTATATTTGTGTCTGGTTAAAGTATCAGTAAGCTCTTCTGTAAGATATTCAGTTCTAGGGTAGATAAATGGTCAAGACTTGCTGAAGAACATAACCGATATTATACTATGTGTTAGGAAAAAATATAGTGCAGTAGATCAGGTCTTCATTTTAACTGTGTTGATAAGAAATTATGTTAGATTGAGAAAACGAGGGCTGTGTTTTTTTTTTGTTTTTTTTTTCTTTTTTTTTACCTGAAAGGAGTTTTGATGAAGTAGTAGGGAAGCTACTTATTAAAAGCTTGTTACAAATAGGATTGCCATGGACATTTTATTAAAGTTTTAGTACTAGCCTGTAGCATAGTTAGGACAGTGGTTCAAGCAGGAAAAGAATTTTCTAGATTAATAAAATGTAAATCAGTTAAGCAAGGCTGTAGTTTTTAACTTAGGCTATTATCTTTATCTATTAATGCCATAAAGGACTATGTTAGGCAAGGCCGTACCCAGGGGGGGGGGGGGGGGGGGGGGGTTTTTCCCCCCCCCCCCCCAATTTTTGTCTGGCTCATAAAAACGTAACAAAAATGGACATAAACAAATTTTTTATGCGTTTTTAGTTGTTTTTTTTTGTGTGTAACCTCCCCTCCCCCGACAAAAAATCCCTACATAAAACACCCCCGAAAAAAAAAACCTGGACACGACCCTGATGTTAGGAGTAGGCAACACCTATTGTAGAATTGTCAGATAAATCTTTGCTTGCCCTTCCTTTTGCAAATGACAATGTTTTTGCAGAAAAAAAGTTGCATTGAGCTTCAAAGACTTTTTTGTCTGAGCCATGAATATTTAGCATTGAAGTATTCAATCTTAAATGCTGATCAGTCATCTGTTTTAGTATTTGGTGATAAGACAGAATGAGTTTTCATACGTAGAGTGTAAGGTTTCATCAAATGGTAGATAGGGTAGCCATATTGTTTTTATGGTGAACTGAGAACTGAGCAATATGGAGTGTACTAAAACATATTTTCAGATATATAGGTCTAAGCGATATCACGTTAACAAAGAAGATTTTCAATCAAACAGTTTGTGGTAACGAAATGTAAGTAAGGAGCGACCCGGCTCAATAGTAACCAAAACTTTAAAAAACGAAATTTTGATAACAATAGATACATCAATAGAATCAGAATCTTATACTGATTTTAAATATACAAGTTTTATCAAGTTTAGTCTTACCCATCAAAATTTATGCGCCTGAGAAAATTTACCTTATTTTCGAAAAAAGGGGAAAATAACCCCCTAAAAGTCATAGAACTTTAATGAAAACCACAACATCAGATTCAGTGTATCAGAGTACCCTACTTTAGAAGTTTCAAGTTCCTATATGCAAAAATGTGGAATTTTGTATTTTTTTGCCAGAAGAAAGATCACGGATGCGTGTTTATTTGTTTGTTTTTTTTTCCACCAGAGGTGATCGTATCAATCCAGTAGTCCTAGAATACCGTAAGAGGGCTCATTCGAATGGAAATTAAAAGTTCTAGTGCTCTTTTTAAGTGATCGAAAAAATTGGAGGGCAACTTGGCCCCCTCCCACGCTCATTTTTTCCCAAAGTCACCCGATAAAAATTCTGGGATAGCCATTTGATTCAACACAGTCGAAAATCTAATAAATATGTCATTGAGGATGACTTAATCCCCCACAGTTCCCGGGGGAAGGGCTGCAAGTTATGAACTTTGCCCAATGTTTACATATAGTACTGGTTAATGGGAAGTATACAGACGTTTTCAGGAGGGATTGTTTCTGATGGGGGCAGGGGTTGGAGAAGGGGGTTACGGGGGAGTATCTTTCCATGGAGGATATTTCCTTGGAGGAAGGGATATTTCTATGAAGGGGGCGCCGGATTCCCAGCATTATTTTAAAAAAAGATCAGAAATTAAATAAAAAAATAATTTTTCTCAACTGAAAGTAAGGAGCAACAGCAAAACTTAAAACGAACAGAAATTATTACGTATACGAGGTGGTTTGTCCCCTAGTCAATACCTCGCTCTTTACGCTATCTATTCTAATTTACCTGCCTTTGCTATTCTAGCTATATATTCTAGAGCTATCTATTCTAATTAGCCGGCCTTTGTGATTCAGGGGTTTGTGATTCGAGCAAAATTCGAACTTTAGCGTAAAGAGCGAAGTATTGACTAGGGGGCAAACTCCCTAATATACGTAATAAAAACATGCGAATATAAAAGTTCGTTACGTAAGTTAATTCGTAAGTTATGTCAGAAAGGAATTTCGAGAAAGCCATTTAGCCTAAAAAAAGTAAAATTAATATGCAAATTTTGCTTTAATTGAAATAAAAAAAAACAATGGTTTTTTTTACTGAAAATAAGTAGCGACATTAAAACTTAAACGAACAGAAATTATTCCGTATATGAAAGGGGCTGTCCGCTCCTCAACGCCTCGCTCTTTACGCTGAAGTTTGACTCTGTTTCACAACTTTATTCTTTAAAACAATCAAAAACTTTAGCCTAAAGAGCGAGGTGTTGAGGAGGAGACAGCCCCTGTCATATACGGAATAATTTCTGTTAGTCTTAAGTTTTAATGTCGCTCCTTACTTTCAATTGAGAAAACTTGTTTTTTTTTATTTGGTTATGGATGTAAAATCAGGGATTTTAAAAGGGGAATAAGGTAGACAGGATTCTATTAATTTTTGTAAAGAAGTTATTGGGTCTAAGTTTTATAAATTAGTCTTCAGGGTCTACTTTGTCTGATTAGTGCAAGCAAATAGGTTATTAAAAGGAGTATAAAAAGAGCCCTTGAGACATTGAGTGATAGAAGAAAAGGTTTTTTGGCTAGCCAAGTAAGTAATATTTTAGAAAATTCTTGAGAAGCTAAGCAGCAAAATAATGGCTAGAAAGGGTGGTGGTATCCAAAAAGTAAGGATTATTTTAGAGAAAAAGGAAATCCCTAAAAGGTATTGTGATACTTCGTCTTCTCCATCTCTCTGTATACTAGGATTAAGGAAGCACGGGGGAAGAATTTTATTTTGAGGAAAGGCTTAATAAGGAGGAACTAAAGTGGAAATATTAGAAAGGGGGATTTTTTTCCACTTGGTGATAAGAGGATGTATTGGGGAAGAGTATAGTCGGAAACAAATCCTTACTTTTTGAAAAATGTGTAGAGACGGGAGGTTGACTAAATTCATATTTGTGGGCTTTTGTAGCAAATTAAATGGTCCGAGGGAGAAAATACTTCAGGGTGGAACGCTAGGGAGGAATTGGTGGAAATTATATTCAGTGGTAGAAGTTTTATTGGGATTAAGAAGTTGACAAAGTTTGGTGGTAAAGTTTTGACACATAGGGACAAATACCTGTAATCTATTTATAATCTAATGTGTCGCTAAGTTATTTTTTATCGACTATTGCCCATTAAGGCTTTTAGTGTTAATAAATATGATATCATTTGATATGGTTTTACATCATTGATATATAGCGTGATTTAACAGTACACTCAATTGTGGATGATTATGTTGTAAATCAAAAAGTATAGCTGATGCAGAAAAACTGATTTTATGTTTGGATTCTGTATCTCAAAAATATGTTAGCAAGACATACGGTATTACAAATGGATCAAACAGTTCATGGTAACGAACTGTAAGTAAGGAGCGACCCGGCTAAATAGTAACCAAAACTCTAAAAACCAGAATTTTGATACCCATAGATACATCAATAGAATCAGGTTTTTATGCTGATTTCAAATATATAAGATTCATTAAGTTTAGTTTTACTCATCAAAAGTTACGCGCCTGAGAAAATTTGCTTTATTTTCGAAAAAAGGGGAAACACCCCCAAAAAGTCATAGAACTTTAATGAAAATCACACCATCGGATTCAGCGTATCAGAAAACTCTACTGCGGAAGTTTCAAGCTCCTATCTGCAAAAACGTGGAATTTTGTATTTTTTGTCAGAAGACAGATCACGGATGCGTGTTTATTTGCTTCTTTTTTTTCACAGCCGTGATTGTGTCGATCCAGTAGTCCTAGAATATCGTAAGAGGGCTCATTTGAACGGTAATTAAAAGTTCTAGTGCCCTTTTTAAGTGACCAAAAAATTGGAGGGCAACTTGGCCCCCTCCCACGCTCATTTTTTTCCCAAAGTCACCCAATCAAAATTTTGAGATAGCCATTTTGTTCAGCAAAGTCAAAAATCTAATAAATATATCTTTGAAGATGACTTAATCCCCCACAGTTCCCGGGGGAAGGGCTGGAAGTTATGAACTTCGCCCATTGTTAACATATAGTACTGGTTAATGGGAAGTATAAAGACGCTTCAGGAGGTATTTTTTCTGATGGGGGGGGGGGTGTCGGAGGAGGGGGTTACGGGGGAGGATCCTTCCATGGAGGATGTTTCCTTGGGGGAAGGGACATTTCTATGAAGGGGGCGCCGGATTTCCCAGCATGATTTAAAAAACGATCAGAAATTAAATAAAAAAACTAGTTTTTTCAACTGAAAGTAAGGGGCAACATTAAAACTTAAAACAAACAGAAATTATTACGTATATGAGGGTCTTCGCCACCTTGTCAATACCTCGCCCTTTTCGCTAAAGTTTTTTTTTAGTACTTTCAAAAGAGCTATCTATTCTAATTAACCGGCTTTTGTGATTCAGGGGTTTGTGATTCGAACAAAATTCTAACTTTAGCGTAAAGAGCAAGGTATCGACTAGGGGGAAAACTCCCTAATATACGTAATAAAACATACGAATATAGAAGATCGTTACATAAGTTAATTCGTAAGTTACGTCAGAACAAAGTTTCGAGAAAGCCATTTAGCCAAAAAAGTAAAATTAATATGCAAATTTCGTTTTAATTATTCATGTACGGTGAGCCAAAATCAAAGCTGCATTAATTCAAAAACATTCAGAAATTAAATAAAGAAACAAGTTTTTTTTAACTGAAAGTAAGGAGCGACATTAAAACTTAAAACGAACAGAAATTATTCCGTATATGAAAGGGGCTGTCCCCTCTTCAATACCTCGCTCTTTACGCTAAAGTTTGAATCTCTCACACAACTTTATTTTTAAAACAATAAAAACTTTAGCGTAAAGAGCAATTGTTTGAAAACGAGACAAATTCAATTTTATCCAGTAAACTGAACTGTCATGTATTTAGTTGAATTATATCAAATGCCTCTTCATTTTTTTACCTTTTTTTTTATTTATTTTATTTTTTTACAAAAACCACCCTGAACGAATGTTTCCTGTGACGAACTTCTGGGAAGGCCTTTGAAAAAAATAAAGCTTCTCAAAACTTTGCTCAGCTTGACATTTTCAAGATCCATCTGGAATGAATGAAAGATAAGAGACAGAATTCAAGAGGAGAATAAATCTAACAATAAAGAGTGCTCTGTGTGCAACTGAAAAGATCTAATGCTGAAGCAAAAAGGGCTATACAGGTGGTCATTAGGAAGGTTGTGAGCTGCTACATTATACATCAGGGCCTGAATGGCTATTAAGGCAGAATCTATGCCGATGGAAGATAATAATGCATCATATTCTGCTATTTGGCTGTCAAACATGCCTTATTCAGAGCTTCGATAAGGATCTCAGTGCCCTAAAGCCACTTTTGGGTTGTGGACATCATCAGAGAGCAAGCAAGGTTTGGTAGGATTCTGGTTTGCGCCCATTCAATAAAATGCTATCTCCCCAAAGCATTGATGAATGATATGTTCAATTTTTATTCTACATAAGTTTTTTATGATCTATGACTTGATTGACGGTCGAATCCCTTGTTTGTTTTCAAGAGGTATTGGAAGAAACTTGCCAACCTCCCATGTAACTTGAAGACTTACAAGGGTTTTTAACCACGAATTTTGTTATTTGTAGTTTGAGATAGATTTGGAAGTTTAAGTGGAGGGATAAGTACTAAAATCAATGTTTTTTTTTCATAAAGACTCCCAGGGTCAGTAATTGAAGAAAAGGCATCTCTGTAGGCTTTCTCTATTCCAAAGCTTTTATTGTTTTAAAATATATATGGTTATAAAGGTTTTTAAACATATCAGAATTAATAATGTGATTTTTCATCATTTCTATTTTTGTTTCCTTTTCTATTTCGAAATACAATTGTTTATATGTAACATTTGTTAAAGCGAACACAGTTGATATATTACTGGCGTTTTGGAAGATTTTTTAGGGAGGGTTTGATACACACAAAGTAATGTTTTTGTTCCCGTGTTGTGCTGAAGGATCTCTTAGATTTCTCTTGTATCTCATTTTTTTTTACTCTCTTCTGGTTAGAGATATAGTATATACCCTTCTAGTTTTAATTTAAACAAAATTTACTTAAAGATATTATTTTCTTTCAGTTGAGTCAAAATAGTTGCTAGATTATGTCAACAAACTTTTGGAATGCTGTATGTATAAACAGTAAGAACCCACATATAATCAACAAAAGAGTGTGTGGTGTCAAATTTATCAAATCATATTTTACAAAAACTATATGTCTTTGTGTTGGTAATGATTTTGAGCAGATTCTCAGCCTTTCGGGGGAATATAGTACGATTACGAACAGTATTGAGCAGTTAGAAGACTTTGAAGATTTTGAATTTAGTTGGGACATACCCATTGACCAAAGGAAAATATCAGTTCTAAATTTCCGGAAAGTTTTTCCAAAGACTGGATCTTCATATTATTGTGATGTGGAACTGTTATGCTTTCAGCATGCTATAGTCACATATTATACTATAGATTGCCAGCGCTTGTCTGTTTGGTACCAGCTTTTTGAAAAAGAGAACGACGTGTATTTAAAAGTTAGTTCAGAATCTTCAAGGGAGTATAAATGGCTTCAGAGTGTCTTTTTGCCTAAAATAAGAAAGTGGTATGGCAGTTCTCAAGAGTTATGTGGAATGAAATCCAATGTCCTAGTTGACAATGAAGAGTATCAAATGTTATATCAAACACTTAAATTGAAATATGGAAACCAAATGGTGAAAATTTGGCCAGAATGTACTGACCCAGCAAAATTTGTTTTTGAAGATGTTGGTATTGCTGCCTATTTGATACTTTTATGGCAGAAAGAAAGAGAAGATAAGGGCATTTCTGAACTACAATCTTTTATTGATATAGGCTGTGGAAATGGCTTGCTTGTGTTTATTCTAGCAAGTGAAGGACATCCCGGGAGGGGCATTGACATCCGATCTAGAAAGATATGGGAATTATATCCGTCGTTTGTGAAACTGGAAGTCGGTGTAGTGTCTCCAAACTCGGCAGATTTTCACGTAGACTGGTTAATTGGAAACCATTCAGATGAACTAACTCCTTGGCTGCCCGTATTTGCAGCTAAATTTCAGTGTAGTTTCTTTGTGCTACCATGTTGTGCCTTCACCTTTTTTGGGAAATTTCAAAATTCAAAAGGTGGCAGTGATTTAAGTAAGTATCAGTGTTACTTGATTTTTGTTGAGAAAGTCGGTCAAATGTGTGGTTTTCGTGTTAGGAAAGACAGGCTGAAAATTCCTTCTACAAAACGAATTTGTTTTATTGGAACTGAGCGTGAAAAGGAAGTGACCCAAGATAAAATTGATGATTTTATTAAAAGCTGTCTTCCAAAAGATCTAGCTATTCAAGATGTAAAGTGGGATTCTTATTTTGTCGCAAGAGATGCCATGGAACCTGTCAGAAATTGTACCAAAATTGACGAAAGCATTAAGATTCGTGTAGTTGCATCAGTTGCAAAATATTTGCTGGAAAACTCCTATAACTATGCAATTATTGGCTCAAAAAAATGGAATCAAGGCAGAACTGTTGGGTTGTCTGAACTTGTTAACCTGATATCAAAAGAAGACTTGTCATGCATGAAAAATGAATATGGTGGGTTACAAACGTTACTAAGAAACCACTCCCATGTCTTCTTAGTATGTCAGGGGACAGTTAGGTTTAGAGCTCCCTTTGAGATGAGTGTTTCTGAATATCGGGAAAGTAAAGGTTCGAAAAAGCAGAAGTTACAGCAAACTTGGAAAAAGAAAGAATGCTGGTTCTTAGGTAATCATCCAAATGGATGTCCCTGTTCAGACGAGGAATGTAGATATTCACACATTGTTAGATGATTGTGTTATTTTGTACTGCTTCTTGGAATAAAGTTCGTATTTCTTTATTTTTGTAAAAAAAGAACATTGTTTAAGCACTGGTAAAGAACATTTTTCCTAGAATACAGAAACGTGACTGGACTTGTTTGGAAAGGAGCTTACCGTAAGGTCATATCACATGCTTAAGTAAGGTAGGTCGAAAGTCCTTTCCTCTTATTGTCCCTTGAAAATGGAGTCTAAAGTCGAGTTCTGACATAAGATAATATATTTATTCCCTTGATGATCGGTGTATTTTTTTTGGGGGGGGGCTGTCGAATTGCTTGGGTAAATAAGCAAGCAGGTACATGTATAGATGAAAGGTATACATAGATCAGACCTAACGTTAAAAAATCGCAAACAACAATTTGTTATGACTCAGTCTTTAAATGCTCTAAGAGGAGTCAGAAGAATGCCATTTTGACTAACCTCTGGAGCCTCTTTCTGTCTGTTTTTGGGTTTTGTCAATATAAATTAAGAATGCTCCTCATAAATTCCAGGAAGTGCTTCTAGACCTAATTTTTTGCCTTATTTGATTTGATTATTTAAATTTTTTACCAGCTTTTTTTGGATTGGTAGTGGTTGTCTGAGTCTCCCGGGAAACATAAATTTTGATTGGATTTTCTCTGCAAAATATAGTTTTTATTTGTTGTGAAATAAACTTGTGAATTATCAACACAGAGAGAATTAATTTTGAACTGACCAAATGTAAAGGTTAAAAGCAAAACTCACATTAATCGAAACCATTCGTCTAGTGCAATGAGAACCCTTAACGCTTAGTTTAAGTTAAAGTTATTTTACTATAAAAGCTGAAAGCATAAAATGTAGTTGATTTGCCCCTGGACAGTGATGATAGTTCCAATAAAGAGGAGACTGCAGTGTTTAAATCTACTGAAATTAAATAAAAAAACAGAAGGTAAATGAATTTGGTTCGATTTAGTAAAGAAAATAGAGTGAGAATAAGGTAGACGACTCTATTAGTTTTCCAAGGCCCCTCGGTGAACTGATAAAATATAAAATCAACCTTTTATTTTCTTTTTTTGATGTAAAAACATCTAAAAATGAGATGTTAAATAGTTAAATTAAGAAATAAATATATAGCGCTAACATTTAGTCGGTCTTTTCAACAACGTATTTGTAGTACAAGGCGGAACGAAAAAAATACGACAAAGCGATTTTAGGGAACAGTTTATTCTTAAAGGAGTGGGGTTCATAAAGAGAACCTTGGAAGAATCCCACTTTGGATAGATATGCCTTAAAGACATCTAAAAAAAGACTTTGATCAAAGAAAAAGACTGCAAAATATCTAGGTATTTATATGATGCACTCTTTAGATCAGGCTGAGATTATACTGAACTAGTTTTGCTTTGCTGCAGCGTTGCTGAAACAACACTTCTAAAACAATAATTCATTAAAAGACTTTCCTTTAAAAATTTATGACGCGATCTTTAAAAAGGTCTCGAAATATACTGTCCCTGCTTTGAGCTAACTTTACTCTTTTTTTTGCGATACTAAATCAATGTTGTTCTTTTAAAAATGCACCATGTATATAAAAAATAAATGCCCCATATTTTTCATTATAATTCGACCAAATTTTTTTGTTTCATCGCAAGTTTTTTACGAACTGCAGTTCTTGCCGTTTTTATTTTGAAGCTCTCATAAATTGGCTATTTCTGGCTAATTGATATTCCCATTGAAGTTTTTGTATGTTTTCTCTTGTCAATTTCAAATTTCTGGTGTATTTTTAAAGTTCTTTCCCACATAAACGGATTAATTTAGGCTTTTAAAATGAAATTTCAACCGTACTTTTTTTCATGGGTTTTGTAGTAGCTGTAGTAAAACTATTAGGGACAAATATAAATTGAAATTCGTATAAGGCATCATGACGAGAAAAATAAGAAAAACCCTCCTTGTGTTTTTACATCTGAGTTCAACGCCTGTAAGCTTGTGACGCTCGTTCAAATCTGGGCCAGGCAACTAGACCTTTTTCCTGCATTCCTTCGCAACTCAGTCTCAAAGAACTTGACCTAAGTTAAACTTCTAGTTCTACTTTTATTCTTCAATAAAATGGTAACAGAAAGCAATGGAACGCTTCAGTCAATTACGGAAAATAAACAGGACAAACATTCTTGAGATCCAAATAACGGGTAATAAATACGGTGACTAAATAACCCCAAGCACATTTCAATGAAGTCCTAGAGAACGTTTGGGGGTCCATGGAGTTTTTATGACTATAGCTGAACTATTATCGACCTCAAGGGTTTCTCCTTCGGTAGTCACAGTTACTCTGACTATTTCACCCTCGAACTCGAGTTGACTCTCCGAAACTGAGTTATGTCAGTGCGTAGTGATTTAAGAATATTGGGAATTTCATTTATGGGTTTCAGAATTTTTGATAAAGGTTGTCTTGGAGTATTGGAATAGGACTCCGTTTAAGTTCCTCTGACAGTTGTATTTTAACGTTTTATCGTACTGATAAAGAAGCAAACTTTTGATGTTTGGACCTTGTCATAACTATAGTCAACTTAACTGCTGTTAAGTCAACCAACGTAGGGTCAGAACTTATGAGCTTATAAATGAGAATGGGTCTTGTCAGGGAAGAACAAACTTTTTATAGATACTTACTTGATCCTTCAAGATTGTTTTATGTACCCCTCCAAATACTTAATTAAATCCTAGTTATAATAATTCCTTAGCCAGGATTCGTCCCTACCGAAAACACGCTTATATTAGTTACCTTTTGATAACAAAATACGTTTTGATAAATAGAGGCTGTTTTGATGTGTGAACTTTGACAAAATAAAAATGTATTTTGGCTGCTGTCAATTAGAATTTTTAATTTAATTAGCTCGAAGACATTCGTAATAAATTTTGCCTCCTGCATTACCACCCACTCCCCTCAAAAAGAATAAAATGAACCATTCCAATAGGGTAAAGTAACCGAACTTTTCGTCCCCCAAAATCCGTAACCGGGGACAAAAATTTTCAGGTTACTTGAGCAGGCTTCAAAACTATTGATCGGAAACGGTCGTGCATTAGATGGACAATAGTCTGTATTCGTCCCCACCCTCGTCTGTGGTCCGATATGCCGTGAAACTTCAAGAAGAAAAGATTCTTCAATTTCCAGGGACACAAGTATATTCAAGGTGCCCGACTGAAGGTTAGGATTTTGAAGTGAATAACCGACAAACGTAAATTTTTTTTTTACTTTTGAAAGTACACACGAATTGTTGCGTTCTGTCTGTTCTAAATTAATTCCTTTTCTTGTTGGCATGCATAGAAAAGGTTATATGTGTTTCTTTACTTCAATTTTTTACCTAGATTAGCAAGGGACCAAAACAGGTTACTAGGGGACGAATTGTTTGATGGCTTCTATTTAGTTTCTCGCGCCTCGACTGACGAAATTTCAACTGTCTCGGTACTCAATTATCACGGAAATTACCAGGAAAACTACAGCTTTTCATTTTACCAGGGACGAATTGCA
>JAQQPU010001465.1:45117-66256 GCA_029168905.1 Artemia sp. Kazakhstan ARC1039 | reverse complement strand
TTTTTTTCTAGAATGCCACCTCCAAGACACATGAAGCGCCTTCAGCCTCAGCTGGCTCTTTTGGAGCAGAGAAAGAAGAAGAAGAAAGAAAAGCATGACAGCGACTGGGAAGATGAAAAGAAAATGAAGAGGGTGAGCAAAGCAAGTCAAAAGAAAACTCACCGAAAGCAGAAGAGGCGCGAAAAATATTATGCAAAAAGTGATTCCTCATTGACCTAAGTGGAGTCGGTTGAAGACTACTTTCCAGTAACTGAATTTTCTACATCTTCAAGTAGTACAGTCTCTTCAAGTTCCTCGATAGAAACCAGCAGTGAAATTAAAAGAAGTATAAGGCAACATACAGGAAATCTGATCTGGAAAAGGCGCTTTCCGAGTACATCCCTGGTGAGCTGGGCTTCAAGGCCGTTGGCAAAAAGTACGGAATACCACGTGTGACACTTGTTTATGCGTACAAACAACGTAAGCCGAACAAAGGAACTGACGATACCCCAAAGAGTTCTGCTTCGGGGCCATCATATTTCAGTGCTGCTGAAGAGAAAGCTATTGTCGAATTCGTATTTGACTGTCAGAAGAAAGGATTTGCACTAGTACGCCAGGACCTAATTGAAACAGCTGAGCTATGTTTGAAACGTGCAGGGAGAAAGATACGTGGGAAGAAACTGACATTTTCTTGGTACTACAAATTTTTGAAAAGAAACCCTAAGGTGACAACCTGTGTCCCGGAACCCATACATGGCGGACGGTCCAAGGTCACTGAAGCCAAGATTCGAGGTTGGTTCCAAAACCACGAAAAATATCTCGAAGGAAAGGGGTAGCCAAAGATGGATCAGCTAGATCCGAGACAAATTTGGAACTGCAACGAGACGAATTTCCTTTTCCTCCCTAGGGGGAAGGTTGTTCTTGCTGAGAGAGGGAAAAAGCAAGCAGTACAAAACACGGGAGGCGATGAGAAAACCTGCATGACCGTCATGATGTGCGTGAATGCTGCGGGAGACAGTTGTAAACCGTTCGTTGTTTATTCGTACAAATCTGGAAGAATTCATCCTGATGTTGAAAGAGATTGCCCCGAAAACGTCTATCAGTCCGCATCTGAGTCGGGATAGATGAGGGCTGAAAACATGCATGAATTTGTCGAGCAGGTTCTGCTGATAAAGGTAGAGGAGTTGTCTGTACCTTCACCCGTTGTCCTCTTTTTGGATGGTCATGCTTTTCATCTGTCACTTAGCCTGAGCCAACTTTGTGAAGAAAAAGGAATTGAGCTTGTCTGCTTGCCACCAAACAGCACCTTCATTCTTCAACCTCTAGATGTCGTCGTGTTTAAGCCTCTGAAGTCAGGATGACAGGAATTCTTTCGTAAGAAAAGAAATCAAGCAAAGGTGGATGGCCAGGAATTTCAAATAACGAAAAGGAATTTCACCAGCCTTTTTGGCGAATTCATTGACCCAAAAATGACGAAAGAATTACTGAAAAAGTCATTCGAAGCTTGTGGACTGTTCCCGTGGAATGCCGACAACGTGCACTACGAGAAGCTTGTCAAACAACAAAATGACAAAGAAGACTTTGAATTTCATCGATGCTGAAACTTTGCAACGCTTTTATTCTGCCTATCCCGGCCCGCTCGAAACAGTAGAGGAAGCGTCAAAGGGTCTTTATGCTCATTGGAGGTCTCTGAGGTACCCTGGAGACAACAATGCTGTGCATTGGCACACTCGAACGAAAATTGACCCAGGAGTAAGATTTTTGCTCACCCCATCTCCTAGTTGGGTAGCAAATGCTGCAGAGCCCCAAAAGACTGTCCGAAGAAGGTTCTTTCAACATCTGTCAAACGAGTCGTATAGGCAAGAAAAGAACACAGGTACAAAGAAGGATACAAAAAAGCTAACTGTCAAGTCAAAGAAAAAACATTCCTCAGAAGTACCTGAACCGTCAACGTCAGCTGGACCTAGCGAGGACACAGAGACAGTAGAAGGAATACTCCTGTATCGTAACTATGCTGTCTTTTTCGGTGCAAAGAAAAAAGATGTCCCATGGTTTGTCGGACGAGTCTTGGACTTTCCGGATAAGAATATATGCCGGCTAAAATTTTTGAAATGGTGTTCCTTCCCATAATTCACAATGAAGTAGCCAAACGAAGATGATGTATTTGACATTCCGGAGACCAGGATTTTTGCAGGACCTCTGAAATTATCTGGCACTGGTCCTTTCACGCTTGCTGATGGGCCTGAAGTTTCCAAGAAGTATTCCGAATTTTCCCAGCCCGGGGACTTTTAAAGATGATTTCTGAACGTGCGTTTTTATCCTGTGCTTTTATCCCTTGTTTTTATATAGTCGAAATCGATAAGAAAAGTTTTTTACATATTTTGTATTTAACTGAAGAACAAAAAAAAAAACATTGGAAAATAAGTTTAGAATATTTTTTTTTTAGTTTCTGGGACAGAATCAACATTCCAATCAATTTGTCCCGGGAGGGTGCGTTTCAATCCGTTTCGTCCCGGGACGAACACGGTTACCTAGGGGACGAAAATCCAGTTACCCA
Source organism: Artemia sp. Kazakhstan ARC1039 (assembly GCA_029168905.1). Lineage (NCBI taxonomy): Eukaryota > Metazoa > Arthropoda > Branchiopoda > Anostraca > Artemiidae > Artemia > Artemia sp. Kazakhstan ARC1039. The sequence goes on along the minus strand of JAQQPU010001465.1, from coordinate 63,720 downwards.
AAGGTAGAGGACCAAAAGAAAGGTTATTTTTGCATTTTTGGCTAAAAGTGTGACTAAAATCACTCAGACTCCTTATCAGGGAAAATTTGCTGCATAAACATTTAGAACCTTGCCCTGGCATCGACTGGGATAAGTATGAAAATCGTGTCCTTAAAATGAGAAGTGCTATAAGTAAAAAACTGTCCATTTTTCAAAAACGGGATGAATGTTTGGTTACTCTACCCTAGTTTCCCTATTTATGTTGTGTGTTTCATATCCTTTACTTACCCTCCTCCCCTCTGTGTTTTATCAGCTGGTTTAATCCATTATAAGTTGACATTTTGCATTTTTATCTATCATTTTGCTAGCAATCTTACGTTTTTTTTTGGTTTTTTTTTGCTTGGCTCATTTTTATGTTTTGATTCTGAAGTGTGAATTGGTTCTATCTAGGCTTGTGATAGCCATTTTCGGATTAAATTTTATCTGCAGATCTAAACCTTAGTTAATAATTTGATTTAACCATTAAGTGCAAGTGAGTTTCTAATGAGGGTGAATTTGAGTCAAATAATTATCTATGGCTATTTTTTTTTATTACGAAAACGCAAACTAGGAACAGTATTTAAAAAAGAAGAAAATCAGATTTTTCTTTCTGTGTATAAGGACTCCACAGTTGAGGGAAACAGCTTTACAGGCTTTTTGTTCCTAGTCAATATAAGTTAGACTGAATTTCTTGTAAAGCGTGGAATAGTTTGATTTATATAGATAATCTTTGGAGGGAAATTTTAAATTATTCGATATACTATTAAATTTTTATAATAATGTGCTTGTGAGCTTCCGGTTCAGAAAGACTTGGTATGGAACTAGTGAGGGTTAAAAAGCCACAGTATTTTAACGACAAAAACCGTATATACAAAGAAAATTATTATGTAAAAAACAAATCAATTTAAAAATAACATATTCAAATCACAATATGCTTCGACCATTTTTAACGAGTACTTTGTACTGAAAAAGAAGACGTAGAAAAATCAACTGAAGCAATACTAATTATGTAAAATAAGACAAAACTTGTTAAAAAAAGGTAATGCATGTGCATTTCGCAATTTAAAATTAGTGACAAATGTAAACTTAAACTTCACAGTACATAAATAGAAAATATTTTGTGCATCCAAATCAAGCAGTTCAATTCAAATGTATAAATAAAAAACATTCACATTTAGTTGGATAAACTGGCTTTAAAGATTGGGATAAAAATATATAATTGTAGTTTGAGTATTGGAAATGCACTTTCAAAAGACTAGTAGCGCTAAAAAGAGAAATCAACAAAATTGGCAGTGAAACTTGGTGCACTAGTAAAAAATTGAGCACTGGTAAGAATATTTAGTTTTAACATGCACTTTCTAGTCTTTCCCTTTTTCTTCTATACATTTCATACTCCTGGCGAATCGCTTTTACGCGGTCTTCAACCGTGATCTCGTCATCAGGAGATTGCTGTCTTTGAACTCTCTCCCACCGACTATCACTGCCTTCGCCAGAACTTGGTGTGGAATCAAACTCGTAGTGATGGTCCACGCTTATGTCAAGTGCACCTAAAGATTCTTGATTATAAAAGTCTGTTTTCTTTGGGGGGAGGGGTGGAGGCGGTTTTAATGGTAGGGGCGGAGGAATGTTTGCATAATGATGATCATGTACATTAAAAGTGCGTGATACTTTTGCTCTCACTCTAGGAACTGGTTTTAGTCGTGTTGAATCTGACGAAGATTGTAACACAGATTGCGATCCTGAGCTACTACTTTGGTTTTGTTGAGAAGTATTCTTACTTTCAAATCCTGAGGAGCTAGATATACTCTCTTGCTGAGGAGGAGGAGGTGGGATTTGACTACTTCCTCGTCCACTGGAAATGCTGGTAATGCTATTTCCTCTTTGAACAGGCGAAGTAACTAGATAAGGTGGTGAGCTTGTTGCAAGTGGTCTTTGTTCAGTGTGCTGCAACAATGGATATGTCTCTTCCTTAGCTGTTGGTGATGCAACTCTTTGACGAGGAGTACCAGGAGGTGATATGTATGGAAATAGCCTTCTGTTTCCTGGAGGAGGCAGTGTTTGTGGTTGCATGACCTTTTTTTCAGGAATTTGAGAAAATGTCTGAGATTTGGGTACATTGATTCTCATATTTTTATCCCCTGTAAAAGAATGTGCCACCATAGTTGGAGACGAAATCCTAGAAAGATTTCTTCCTTGTGATCCGGAAGAAATAGAGTAGATACTTGGGCTTCTTAAGGAGCGTTCATCAGCCGACCTAACGTCCCTAACAAGCACGGGCGGGGCCCTTTTTTGAGATCCAGATGAAGAAGAGTACACACTGGGACTGACAGGATCTTGACCTTCTCTGGACATAGGCTCAACATATGGAGGACTAGAAAGATTGTCTGCAGTACGGCCTTGTCTGTGTAGCACCACTTTCTGCTGAGATCCAGGAAAATGGGAGTAAGACACAGGACTCCTTGGGTGTTCAAAAATACGAAATTCTGAAGGATATTTGTCTGGTGCGTGCTGCCAAGTTGTAACAGGCTCAGAAACCAATAAATATTTGCCTACATCTGTGCCTATTCTAGACGGATCTAGTGTCCGACGAGGTCTTACAGCGGGGACAGCTGTTTGAGTAGATCTAAACCGGGTATGGGATGTTTCATGCATGATACGCAAAGGATTTACTGCTGGTCTATCAATACGGTATAGAGGGGTATCAAGGGGCACTGGACCTGTCAAATGTTTTCTTGAAGTTATTGGTCTAGTTGACAAACCTTCAGAAAGTGGTGACAACGATGGAAGCTCTGTCCTGGTTATTTCACCGCTTGTGGGAGTAGCACCAGAAGTTAGGATAGTGCTGGGGAAAGACCTCTCGACGCTACTAGGTACAGCAACTGAGCTAAGGTCATCAACAAACTGACCTGCAGTTGGCCCAGGGGAACTTGAACGAATTGATCGTAGGGTCTGTGCCCCAGGTGTATAGTATGTAGAAGGATCATAAATTGTTGAAACAGTAGTTAATGGTTTTATAGGCGTTCGCAGAAATGCCTGATTTGGTTCCTGGTTTATTTGAGATAATTCGCGTCGCAAAATAGGTTTTTGTGGACTAACTCTATCTCGTCCCACCCTATAGAAACCACTTTCAATAATCGGGGAATCTGGATATCCTTGGTAAATATTTTTTCTAGGGTAAAATGTTCTTGGGGTATTGACATAATCATGACGAGTAAGTGGTGGTACTTCAGTTATCAACCACGGTGGAAGATCCCCGATTCTCCGCCGTTTAGCAGGAGATGCATCTACACTCTCAAGCACAAAACGGCCGTCAGCACTACGGGAAATATAACCAGGGGGTTGAGTATATTCAGCATACACATGGTATTTAGGTTTTTGTCTGTAACGTAAACGCTGTCTATCACTTTGAACTGAGTATGGGGAGGGTCGCCTTATTCTGATCCACTCTGATTCATCAGATTGTTCTTTTATAGCACTTGGTTCAGATTCACCCTCACTAGATGAGTCACTACTGAAATGTAAACAGTCTTTGAAAATTACACTATTCACTGATTGGCTTAATTCCTCTATTCCCATCATAAAGGGCAATCGGCTTGATCCTCCTCTGAAAGAAAAAAGGAGAAATAAATTTAAAGAAAGTTATGCTTCAAGAGAATATTTCTAAGTATTACTGAAAGCAAAAATCGTAACTAAATATTATATGTACTACGATGCGTAAGAATCTTATTACAAGTACAAAAATCTGATTTACCGAGTTTTAGAAGAAAAAAAACAACTCTTCTTGTAAAACACTTAATGAACAAGAATTTTTACAGATAGATAGATATCTTAAAGAAAGATAATGGACACGCTTAGACACAATGAGAATTTTTAAAATAAAAACTACAGTTAGATTATGTTCAGGCTATGGATCAAACCCAAACTGACTGCCATAATTCAAAAAATGCTCTAACAGTGTAACTAATGTCTAATCGAGCATGAAAGCTTTCTCTTAAATCAGGGTTAATCGATGGGTCCAAACAGTTTCCCCGTCCAAGCAGTTACAAAAATAATCAAAAATGGATATTCATTGTATACAGATACGTTATATCATGTTCTCATTTGTAGTAATTGTAGAAAATTGGAGGTTTTGAAATCATACATTTTAAAACACTGTTTAATATGTTTAGTTTAAATGTTAGCACACTCAGAGGCGTAATGGTTTTCAGTGACCATGGGGAAATTTCAACTCTCTCCCCTTAATATACAGGTGGGCCTATCTTTCATGAAATACTCTGCAGATGTTTATTATCTAAAAAGTGCTCCAACAGGTGCTGTGGCCATGGCAAAGCGTACCTCCTTACCCTTCTCCCTAGCTGCGCCGTTGAGTCTACTTAGATCCATCACACTATTATTTAAAAAAAACCTCTAATTACAAGATTATGTACACAATTTAGTATTTGCTTATTAATCCTGGTTTTTTATTTATAAATTTAATTATCTCTTCCACCTTAAATTATAAATTTAATTATCATCTTGTTTGTAGCCTATGAGAAAAGTGTTTGACATTCTAAAGAAAATACTACTGCTACTAAAAACTCCCTGCAGCGCCATGCCATCTGAGGCCAAGAAAGCTGTGTACGTTCCTTCACCACCACAATCTATTCACAGTTTTTCTAGAAATTCTTCCTCGTGACGTCTTCTCATCCCATTTAGAGACGATTGACTTTTCATTTGCCACCAGATGAATGGCCAAAAGGCACAACCTTTGGCCATCTTTCATCCTTTATCTTTTAAAACGTGACATATTCCTCTTTACCATTCTTTTGTTATAGCCCTGGAAAGTGGGATCGAACCACACTTTCCTAGTTTATAGCGTCAGTCAAACGAGTACTTAACACTATCCCCAGGCAATTCCTTGAAAATAATTTAGGCTAGCAAATCCTTCTCAAATTTCAAGGGACCCATGTTTCATAGCTATACTTGACCTCTATCATTATCATGACTTCCAAAACTACGACTAACTATAATAGGTAATTTTGCCATGAATTACAAGTTTTTGAGATTTCTAAAGCGAAAAAAATTTTAATGGGAAACGGAGGAGAGGTAAGAATGACTTTCAGAATACTAACCGTCGCTTTTCCTTCTTCTGATAGTTGCATGAAAGAAAAATGGATTTTTAAAACCGATGTGCTTATGACACTGCATCAGTCAATGAACATATTTCTTTATAAATCCTTTTTATACGACTGGGGCGAAAGAGAACATTCCCCCACCTCCGGAAAAAGAAATATATCATTTACTTTTTAATTATTTGGCAGTTGCAACATGCATCTTCCATTATTAGACCCCCCAGCTCAATTGAAATGAATTTAACCTCTCCCCAAGTGATATTCTGTCTTAACTACTGTACTGATTTTGAATCACCTAAGATGTCCACTGCTTATACTTCTTTCAAAAAAAGCGATTGTCAATTCTATAGCTGTAACTTGAATCAAAAAGACAAGATATTTTATCATTAAATTCATTAGCTTCAGTTTTGTACATTGAATAAGTCAGAATTAATATGTTGCTTGACTTTTTCTTAGAGAATGATCTATACTCGTATAAAAATAGGAAAATATGTTTTTGCTATGTTTTTTCAGCCTTTCCAACGTGGTTTTACTACGTTGGAAGTTTTACTAAATTTGAAAATATAATAAGGTAGATGGATACAGTCCAAATGCCACATATGTTATTATTATTTAATAATATAAACACATGGTCAAGCTCTACTCTCAGCCAAACAGAAAGCTCGGATTCACCATACCATTTTCAGCACTCCAAAAAGTATAAATAATAGTGTAAAAACATAACAATTTAAATATATAGGGAATTAACATAAAGTGTAACAATACATGTGCAACAACTTATTTATATGAATTTATATTATTTATTACAATGTGTATATGTTTATTATAATGCATTTATCACAATACTGTTATATTATCTTTTTACATTTATTCTACAAGTCTGTTCTCTTGGTCCGCTTTAAACGGTATGTATATTCTGTAATAAAATATTGGAAACTTGTACAGGGAATTAAAATTTTAAGGTAATTTTCCGTCCTCAAAAAAAAATTAGGACAGAAAAATACAGGATACGTTTTTTTTTTCGCTAGTTGTCTTGTGTATTATACTAAAAATCCGCAATGAATCTTCTTTACAATTATTTTTCTGCGGAAATTCTAATTGAAATGTTTCGATTTTATTGGTCCATATATGACCAGCTTGATTATTTAGTTCTAATTGAATTAACTATTAAATTTTTACAATTAAAGTAATACACAATTATTCTATTAAACTGTTATAATTAAATCATTATGATATTATTATAATTCCAATTATATATTCAAACTAATTTAATTGTTTCCAACATTAAACTCAAATAGACAAGATCTCCAACTGATCCAATTATGAATTGGCTTGATTTATCATTTATTTCACCCTTAGCATAATAGCCCAGTGCACCACTCTTTTTTGCACCACTTCAGTGCACCTCAAATTTGAAATCTACTTACAAGCATATCTCACATACAAATTTCTAACCTTCACCCTTTCACCTTTTTGATTTCGAAATATGTGCAGGGTCGTATCCTGGCTCTGTTTGAAATGAAAGTCGCTTCGTCAGAATTTTTACATAAATCGATCAAATAAAGAAATCCATAAATTTCTCTTCGATTGGATTTTAATGGACCCATAACATCATTAGATGTTCTGGTGATGTTAATTTATAAGATGTTAGTGATGTTAATAGATAAGAAGATTACTAGAAAATGGTGGAAGCTGTGCCTACCAAGTGTGTGTGTGGGAGGGGGGGACAGTCACCCGTCCTATGATTGGGTATTTGAAAGCTTAACCAAATTAGTCGCCAAACCAGGTAATACTGTTCTGGTTCTTAGTATTTCTTCGCATTAAATTTACAACTCCGACAGAAGAGGCTTTAACTCGAAGATACGACCTAAGTGCTGTAACATGCAAATTTCAAAGAAATATAGAAAGAGATAAATAACCCTTCCCATGCGGACAGAGTAGTTACTCTTACTCTATTTGTATTTGGAGAAGTGGTATTCCCTGGTATCTCACAAGCCCTAAAACAAAACTATTAAGAATGAAAAAAGAATGGTAAAAATATAGAAAAAGTTGCAAAGATGGATACCGATAGAGTAGAAAATGATAGTTTTAAGTTAAATTGGGTGAGTACAGAAAGGGAGGCAGACATTGAAATAAATTTAGAAAGCCATGACTAGGATCTTTTTCATGCTTTTTTTAATGTTTTTAAATCTGGTATATTTATTGACCCTTAGGTATTGTGATCTCTAGAACTATTATTTTGTGCATATATGATAAATTTGACTTCACTTAAATAGTCACTAAAAATTTTTCTTTTGTTTCATTTATCACCTCCTACCCATCTGGAACACGGCAAAGAATTTTGATTTACAAAAAATTTTTTCAGCGTTTAAAATAAATGTGCTTTGTACATTTTCTAACAGAATCATTTTAGATAAAAAAAATTTCCGGTAACACTAACCATGTTATTGGATATCATGTTCTCCAATCAGTTCATCATAGGCATCAGGCCTGTCTAATATGAAGGAGATTACAGGTCCGAGTCTCATTTGTTCCTCATTTTCAGAGAAAATTTTCATTCTTTAATTCAGCAAATGGAAATCTGTTAACTCTGCTATTCCAAAAGTTTTGTTTTTGCAGAAGGTTATCATCCTTAATTCCAAAAGGCATACCTGACACTTTTTTCAAAAATGAGTCATTCTTATCCCAAACATCCTTTAGGGGGACGTTATGAATTTGTCTTATTTGTAGACACGTATTTATTTCATAATTGCAAGGGAAGCCAGTCATAGTTCAGAAAAAAAAAGCTCCAAAAATTTAGATAGAAGACTACCTCATACAATTTTATTTAATGTATGTTAAAATATGTCGGAAAAATAAGGGAACGAACACAAGATATACTTATCCATTATGTAGGATGAACGAGGGTGGACCGTGGCACTTTTTATTCAAATGCCAACACCTAGCTTAATTTAGGGGTTTTGGTTGGAAAAGATAAAGGAAGCTTCTTGAAATTTTGAGATATACAGCACAACTAAAATTATAGCCAAAGATGTACAGATTGTACACGGACTTTCCCCCGAAGGATCTTTGGACTAACTTGAAGGGGTGGCTCCAAACACAGCAATTAATGCCAATGAAATACTTGCTACTATTCATGATGAAAACGCCATTTGAAAAAAAATTGTTATATCTTGCCAAGATCATGGCCGATCGGCTTCAGTCTTTCAGAAAAATGTTTATTGTGCCATTGATGTTCCTTGAATGTGGTAGGAAAAGGTCCGAGGAGGGGAGGAGGGACGGTTAAGAAATTTCTAGGTTACGTAATTTGTTCGGGTACCCGTCTACAATTGAGCTAAGATTTAAAGAAAAGATAGCCTTTACCTAGAAGATACCAATACATGAAAAAGGGCTGCATAATCCGAAAAATCTAAACTATTAAAACAGAAAATACGACGTCGTAATTATACACGTGCTTGGCCATATTAGTGAAGTCTGATGGCCCGAGATGCTGACCTTATTATGCGAAGATAATTGGAAAAAGTCCGTAAAATCTGCTTCTTACCAATTATGAGACCTTCAAAGCGGACCTTTCTTCTAGCTGATATACATATATCCGGTTTTTTGTTGCTGTTTATTTATCATGTGTCAAAAACATTATCATAATGTTTTACTGTTCGTTTTGTATGGTTACTTGGATAAGTTTGGGTCGTGTAGAGCTTTCCTTTAGTGTGACTTTCTTCTTCAACGTGTTATAATACATGCTTTGACGCTTTACATTCTTTTAAATGACCTTACCGATTCTTAAAAATGATTCTTATAAAATTAATACTGTAGTTATTAAGCCAATAAAGCCGTGATCATTCAGTGATACAGGAATTTTACTTAGTTAAATTCTCATCTATGCTCTTCCCACAAGGAAATTTAAAACTTTGTTTTCACTTTGGTGTATAATTATAAAAATGGAAATTTACACTTAGGTTTTGTTTAGAACAATACGTAATACTAAGCTATTGAGTCGTTATAGTAATTTACTTTACGGTTTCTCCCCCAACCCCAAACATATGAATGCGTTCAGCTACAATATGATTTCTATAGATTTTTCCTTATTCAAATTCCCGAAAAGCCAGCTCTAATGAAATGTAAGTTACATAATGTAATACTACTACTACTACTAACAACTCACCGCAGCACCAAGCCGCCTGAGGCCAACACAGCTACGCACGCTCATCCTCCATTCCAATCAATTCAAAGCCTCCCTTTTTACACCCGCCCACGAATTTCCCATTTCCTTTAAATCTTTCTTTATGACGTCCTCCCACCCCAGACGGGGGCGACCTGCTTTCCGTTTAGCTCTAGACGGTTGGCCGAAAAGAACAATCTTTGGCAATCTGTCATCCTTCATCCGCACAACGTGCCCTAGCCACCTGAACCTTTCTTTCATTATAGCCCTAGAGAGCGGTATTGAACCACATTTTTCGTATAGCCTATTGTTTGAAATACGGTCAGTCAGCCGGGTACCCAGAACAATCCTTAAGCAATTTCTCTGGAAAACATCTACCGCTTTTCGGAGCGTCCATGCTTCAGAGCCATATTTGACCACTGTCATCACTGTAGCCTCTAATATTCTAATCTTGGTTTGCAGAGTTATCTTCCTATTCTTCCAAACTTTTTTTTTAAAGTGAAAAAACACCATGAGCCTTGGCTATTCTACTTTTAATATCTTCACTGCTCCCACCATCTTTACTAATAATGCTACCAAGGTAAGTGAAGCTGTCCACCTGATCAATCTTTTCATTACCCAGCGTAACCTTTTCATCTTCACTTATTCCTAGCCTTAGTGACTTAGTCTTCTTAACATTAATTTTCAAACCAATTCTAGCACCCTGAACTCGCAAAACCTCTAAAACTTCATTCATTTTGCTCAAACTTTCCTCTAGGATGCTTAAATCATCAGCATAATCTAAGTCCAGGAGGCTTTTTCCTCCCCATTTGATTCCGTGGTCTCCCATTGCCTTTCCTGTGCTCCTTAAAACAAAGTCCATCAACATAATCCATATAAAGGGGGATAGAACACAACCCTGCTTAACTCCTGATTTAATACAAAACCAGCTGCTAACCTCATTTCCTACCTTAACCGCAGTAGTGTTATTCTCGTACATAGCACTAATCACTTTAATGTATTTGTCTGGTATACCATACAAGGATAAAACCTTTACTAAAGCTCTTCTATCAACAGAATCGAACGCTTGCTCATAATCTATAAAACCGAGGACCAAAGGTGTTTGAAAACTCAGGCACTTCTCAATTATTAGCCTAAGAGTGAAAATTTGGTCGACACATTCTCTATCTTTTCTAAAACCGCACTGTTCTTCTCTTAAAATTTTGTCTTCGGCATCTCTCAGTCTAATAAGTATCATATTACTAAGTAATTTACTACCTACAGAGACCAGACTCATGCCTCGATAATTCCCACCCTCACTTTTATCACCTTTTTTTATAAAGTGGCTTAATTAAGGTTATCCTAAAATCGTTAGGTATTTCCCCTTTTTCAAAAATCATATTCATAATTTTCAGTAATTTGTTTCTAACCTCAGAGCCACCATATTTAAGAAACTCATTTACCACCCTATCAGCACCTGGAGCCTTATTATTTTTTAATCATTTTAGTACTGTTGCTAATTCCTCCTCATAAAGCAAATCTTCCTTCACATCCAAGGTATCACAAACTTTTTCATTTTCCTCTATATCTTTTCCTGCAACTCTATGTCGGTTAAGCAAATTCTCAAAATGTTCGACCCATCTCTCTTTAGTTTTTTCCTTATCGCTAATTGCGGCCCCATTCCTGTCTTTAACTAGACCAAGTCCGGATTTACTACTCCCTCTCAATTTGTTAAAATGCCAGTACAATATTTTACTATCATATTTTATACATAATGTAATGATAAAGTAATAATACAGTATAATTAATTTTCAAACACAGAGTTTTACGATTTCCTACCCATCCTCGATTAGAACTTGGTATGACACGGAATCTGGCAGTTAAATTTGAAATGTAGGTATGTAAAAGTCATCCAAAGCACTGAGCAAAAAAACATGAGTAATTTATAAGAATCGAAACTGGCATTAATGTCGACAGAAACAGTGAAGCTACCTGGCGTTTGGCATTTCATAGTTGTTTTTTTTTTTTTTTTTCAATGTAATAATAAAGCAAAATTATTGTAATTGGAAAAGCGATAAGTGTTTTATATCAGTTTCTGAAAAAATAAACATATTATGAACCTTGAAAAAATGCCATGAAACACCATACTCAAGTTGGTGTTGGTGATTTTTAGACACTAGCACCGATTTCTGGTCGTACAAGTTAACCATACTCTTTGGCACTTAGTTTAATTAAATAAAAAAAACAAGTTTTTTTTAACTGAAAGGAAGGAACGACGTTAAAACTTAAAACGAACAGAAATTATTCCGTATATGAAAGGGGAAATCCCCTCCTCAACGCCTCGCTCTTTACGCTAAATTTTTTATTGTTTAAAAAAAATATGAGTTGTGAGAAAGTCAAACTTTAGCGTAAAGAGCGAGGCGTTGAGGAGGGGACAGCCCCTTTCATATACGGAGTAATTTCTGTTCGTTTTAAGTTTTAACGTCGTTCCTTACTTTCAGTTAAAAAAACTTGTTTTTTTTATTTAACTTTTGAACGTTTCTGAATTAATGCAGGTTTTGATTTTGGCTCACCGTACATGAATAATTAAAACAAAATTTGCATATTAATTTTACTTTTATTTGGTTAAATAGCTTTCTCAAAACTTGTTTAATTTTATTTACGAGCGTAAATAAAATACCTCGCTCTTTAAGCTAAAGTTCGAATTTTGTTCCAATTCTTTAAAAATGACCCCTTAATTACAAAAGCCGTTACTTAGAATAAATAGCTCTGCTGAAAGTACTAAAAAATCTTTGGCTTAAAGAGCGAGGTATTGACTAGGGGGTTAACCCAATCATACACGTAATATTTTCTGTTCGTTTTAAGTTTTGATGTTACTCCTTATTTTCAGTTGGAAAACTTAATTTTTTTTATATTTAATTTCTGATCTTTTTTTTAAATAATGCTGGGAGATTGGGCGCCTCCTTCATAGCAATGTCCCTCCCCCCATGAAAACTTCTTCATGGAAAGATCTTGCCACATAACCCCCGACCCACCCACCCCCCTACTACCAGAAAAAATTCCCCCTGAAAACGTCTGTATACTTCCTAATAACCAATACTATATGTTAACATTGGGTAAAGTTCATGATTAAGTCATCCTAAAGGACATAGTTCTCATATTTTCAACCATGCTGAACAAAATGGCTATCTCAAAATTTTGATCAGGTGACTTTGGGGAAAAATGAGCGTGGGAGGGGGCCTAGTTGCTCTCCATTTTTTTGGTCACTTAAAAAGGGCAATAGAACTTTTAATTTCCGTTCCATTGAGTCCTCCCACGATATTCTAGGGCCACTGGGTCGATACGATCAACCCCTGGGAAAAAAAAACAAATAAACACGCATCCGTGATCTTTCTTCTGGCAAAAAATGCAAAATTCAACATTTTTGTAGATAGGAGCTTGAAACTTCTACAGTTGGGTTCTCTGATACGCTGAATATAACGGTGTGATTTTCATTAAGGTTCTATAACTTTTAGGGGGTCTTTCCCCCTTTTTTCGAAAATCAACCAAATTTTCTCAGGCGCGTAACTTTTGATGGGTAGCACTAAACTTGATGAAAGTTATATATTTGAAATCAGCATTGAAATCTGATTCCTTTGATGTATCTATTGGTATCAATAACCGTTTCTAGAGCCCGTTTTCTAGAGTTTCGTTTACGATTGAGCCGGGTCGCCCCTTACTTACAGTTTGTTACCACGAACAGTTTGAAAATTGATTTTTGATGCAAATAAACCGTTCATCTGATATATAGAACTTATGTTTAGTCAAGTTTAATCTTTTAAAAAGACTTTAAGTAACGTGATATCTATATCTTAAATTAAGGGATTTGACGTAATGTCTCTTTTTATTATAATACATTATCTAGATATTCACAATAAACTAGGTGAAAATTCTCAAACACTCTGTTTGACTTTTTTAATTCAAAATAAGAATTTAACCGTAAAATATACTTTAGACTATCTTTTCAAATTAGGGACAAACCCAATTATATGATGTCTTTTTATATTTGTTTTTTAGCTGGTTTTTCCAAACAAAAAACTCCAATGTGACGTCGCATAAGAGCAACCAGTTTTGAGAAATTTAATTTTTTTTTATGAAAATAGTATGCGTGATTGTTTGCTTTTCTGACGTTTTTCCATGCATTTCTTTTAACGGGGTAAGACCCGAGATTTTGTAACTTTTTGTAAAAATTAACAAAAAAATTAACAAAAAAAGAATTTAATTGCTATATTTATATTTGTGTGAAAAAAAGATGGTGCAAACCTTTTTGAAGGAATGGCTTTGGCCTGACTCCCGTTTCTTGCTTCAGTTATTCGACATGCTACCATGTTATAAGCTAGAAAAAAAAATAACATTGAATAGCCGTTGGTTAATACAAGCAGACAAAAAGAAACGCTCGACAACTGCAACTGTAATATTACATATTCCCAAGAATTAAAACCATCTATTTTGGCGAAAATGTAATTTGGATACAAGAATTTTCCCCCTTTTTTTCTAGTACTCTATTTTCATACTGAAAATAAGAAAATTAAACTTTCAAGCATCTAATAGGGATGCCCCATCTCCCCTAGTTTGGTAGCCTTATGCACATATTCACGCCAACAATTTCTTCTTCAAATTTTATTGTCTTGACTTTTGTAAAAAAAACCTTGTTTATTAATTCTATCTTTTTTTCAAGAGACGAAAATTTATTTTCAAAAGTCAAAGTAAAAACCAGGTAATAAACGCTTGATAAAAACTCCAGGTTATGAATTCCAATGGTCCACGACATATTTCCACCTAAAAGCAATTTTGTACCCATTAAGCCTCTGGGAGCCGCCTCCCAATCCTAATAGCTATAATTTCTCGTAAATTTTATTGCAATATAATTCCAAAAACTTGCCCATCTCGCACTCCTGTGTGCATATCTGCCTGAAAGATTTGAGTTTGGTGAAACACTGGTTTTTATTAGTAATTCAATTAATACTTAAACAAACTACCACGTGAACTAACCACGTGGGAAGACCATTACCTCAAGGAAAGACTCACCACAATCAACACCATCTCAGCGATAGCTTATAAGATTCTACTATTCTTGGGTGTTGAATTTAATTCAAATACTTTCGAAAACACAAAAATGAGCCTCAATTGATATTCAGATTGACTAGTGCTGCTTAACATAACTCTTCTCTTTACAAAAAATGTCATCTGCTTGTTTGTTTTTTGCCCATTCTTGTTTTTTTTTTGGATTGTGCTTTTTCCCTTGTCATCAAAATTATTACATGCAGTTCATTGGTTTTTAACTTTTTTCCCATACTGTATTCATCCTGTCAACACTAATTTGGCTTTATCTGTTTCACCACTTTTCCTAATATTGGATAATGAAAATGGATGATCCTCCAGATTCTTTTTCTTTTCTAACTAAACTTCCTCTTCTTGATTCAGTGTGCTTTGATTCACCTTTTGTTTCTAGTAATGATAGTGAAAATAATCCTCTGTTAAAATCTCTTTATCAGTCTGATTGTTGTTACCATTCTTATCAACATTATTTTGAAAAAGTGCTGCCTTCAATGTCTTCTGCTAAAAACTTTAATGTGTTTACTTTCAATGTGCAAGGTTTAAGGTACAAATTGGATAATGTTCTGCAATATATTGGTGGTGTTAATTGCCCTTATGATGTAGTATGTCTCACAGAGACCTGACTGTATTCAAGTGATGATATGTCTGTGTATAATATACCAGGTTTTACTGCATACCACTCAACTAGATCTCTTACTAAGTTCTCTGGTGGTATATCCATTTATGTCAGAAGTAATCTTAATGTTGTAAGACGTTCAGATCTTGAGCAGATTTTTGATCCGGTTGTAAATAATAGAAGTGTGTATGCTTTGGCTGTTGACCTGTCATGTGATACAGAAAGTTGTGATACTACCTGTTTATTTTATGAGCCTCCACCTTTCCCAATAGTGAAATTTTCTGAATTAATCAATGAACTTTGATCAGTTGATAAGCTTGCTTCAAGAAATGTTTTTATGCTTGGAGACTTTAATTATTGAAAAAGCAGCTTTACCTAATGCCTTCAACTCTTACTTTACCACCCTTCCAACTGTTAAGACCCCTTCCTTTTCTAAACCAGGTAAATCGTCACCAGCTGAGAGAAGTATTTTTCTAACGCCTTGTTCAAGAATAGAGATCTGTGATTGTATTTATTCTTTAAGTAGTAGTAACAAGGTACTTGGACTAACAAACCATGTGTTTAAGTATGTTTCTTCTTATGTTTTTGAACCTCTTATTCATATTTTTTAATACTTCTATTTCAAAAATTGTTTACCCGGATTCATTTAAAATAGAAAAATTAATCCCTCTTTTTAAGAAGGGTTGAAGACTTAGTTTCAAATTATAGACCTGTATCACTTCTCCAAATTTTCTCTAAATTACTTGAGAAGGTTGTGCATAAGAGGCTTTTTTCATTCATGTCTACTGGTGCTTCAACTGGAAGTGGTTCTGTTCTGTCTGATCACCAGTATGGCTTTCGACCTAAACTCTCAACTGTATGTGCTCTTGTTGACGTTACAGAATTCGTGCGTTTTAACATAGACAAGGGGCGTTGTGTTCTAGCACTGTGTCTTGATTTTTCTAAAGCTTTCGAAATGGTAGATCATTTTGTCTTGCTGGGAAAACTGTCTCTACTTGGAGTCCCGGGAATTGCTTTTGAATGGTGTAAATCTTACCTCTCTAATAGATCACAGTTTGTGTGTTATGATGGGAAATGTTTTGATCTAGCCTCGGTTTCTAAAGGGGTACCCCAAGGTCCAGTTTTGGGACCACTTCTCTTTCTTGTTTATATTAATGACCTTCCTCCATCTCCCGGCCTTGATTCCCACACTGTTTTGTTTGCAGACGATAGTAATTTTTTGTGGTTGCTAATGATCTGCCCTCTGCTGTTGCTAAGACTCAGCTCCTGCTCAACCATGTGCGTGATTGGTGTGAACAGAACGGGATGCTGTTGAAGAGCTCTAAGAGTAGCATTATTCATTTTCGAACTCCATACCACATGTCTGAACCTACCCCAACAATATTTGTTTTTTATGATGCTGATATAACTCCCCGGTGCTCTTGCGTTAAGCTTCTTTGTATGCACGATTTTTGTCTTTCTTTCAAATCTCATATTCCCTATACACGTTCTATAATTTCTCGTCAAGCGTCTATGCTTCATCGTGCCAATCAATTTCTTCCTCCCGATGTAATGCTTTCTCTTTACTATGCATTTGTCCTTCCTTATCTTTCTTATTGCTGCACTGTATGGGGCAATACTAACTATTCTTCCCTTCGGCAACTCCGAACAATACAGAATAGAGCGGTGAAGGCAGCTTTTCGCCTTCCCCGACTCTATCCTACAACTCATCTTTACAGTGAATCTGGTCTAGATGCCTTAGATGTGGTCATCAAGAAGCAGAACCTAAAACTAGCTCATCGAGCCTTCAATTTCGCGCTTCCACCGAACATGATATCCTACTTCGATCGAGCATCAACACGTAAGGGCCAGAATTTGCTTTGAAGCTCTGTTCACCAATTTCGACGGCCTAAAAGGGTATCCTCAGCGTCTCAGAGGTCACCAATTTATAGAGCAATTGCTCTTTGGAACTCTATTCCCAGTGAACTTTCTCTTATTAAAAACCCTTCTTCCCTTTGCAGAAAAATATTCTCTAAGCCTTGAAGCATTTTTGTTTTCTTTATTTGTTTATTGATTTTGCTTTATCTATTTTCCGTTTTACTTTATCAAGTTTTTTTTATTCTTTTCTTTTTTCTTCTCTTATTATGTTGGATCAGATTAGAACCCCATTTTCAATATTATTATTAATGGTTTGGAATTTAAATAAAATACAGGAAATTTCAGTTTGGAGAAAATTAAGTCTAAGGTTAGTGTGTAGCGGTTATTTTTTTTTTTGTTGTTGTTGATTTTTTTCCTATTGTGGTTATATTTTCGAGATATTGTTGTATTTTTTTTTCTTCCCGGATTTGATTTTGTGATTGATACGAGGTCCTCCACAAGCTATGCTTCTTGGGACCTCTAGTGCCTTAGTACATTTATGCAATTATTGTAGTATTTAATAAATTGAATTGAATTGAATAAATTGAATTGAGTTTGATCCTAAATTTACACCTAGGACTATCAGGTATGGCACAGTAGAAGTGGCCTGGGTCAAAGGATCATTTTGCGGCCTGGGTCATTTAATGGTTGTCATAAGACACAAAGTCAGTATCTTCTAATTGCAGTGCTTTATGATAAAGATAATTATAGACCTGTGTGGTTTTCTATTAAAAATAAACTAAGAAAATGTGTCTTCTGTTTTCCTTTTGCTATGTTCAAGTGTGTGTTACCATCTCTTTGGTAACCCTTTTCGGCTCTAGTTTCGGTGCCAGTTGGTTAACGCGAGACACGACACTATATATAGGTATTTCATGAAGAATTAGTTATCTGAAAATGAAACTACCTTTTTCCTGTTTTCTTCTTCTTCTTTTATTACAAATCTTCACCGTACAGACACTAAGGATAATGGCAACAATGAAAAACAAAATCCCTCCCACGACGCCTGCAGTAACGGCCTTATCTTTCATTTGTTGAGGAACTTGAAATCGTATTATTTCACTTGTTGCTTGGTTTGTCAATGTGTGCGCGTTCACCCGGAAATAATAAGATTTTCCGTGCATTAAGTTCTTCACTGAAAAAAAAAAAAATTATATGCATAGTTTATGTAGAGGGTATCTCCATATAGGTGTGGGGAAAACTTTAATCCTCACTGCATTCTACACTTTCTTTATTGAGGCGACAATCTTGAACCATATCTAATTCCTTGCCAAGAGAGAAGCCCCAATATAACCTGCAAGGATAATCAAGGGGCTTAAATCAAGCAAGTCATAGCTCGGACTTAAAAATAAATACATGAGAAGAAAAACAACATGATGCGTGAAAATCAAAATCAGGAAAATACTCTCTGAAGAGACAGAGCCACGGTCAGAGGAGGTTTCAATCCTCTCCAAAGCTTAGTTTTAACCCCACAATTTTACCTGAAAAGCGATAAAAGTCAAGTATTTTGAATATCTTAGGTGGGAAACGTAACACCAATAGATACTCAGTTAGGTTTTATAGTTAATTTGCTTTTTAATGTTTTAACATGATTTGTTTGTAGCATTTTTGAAGAGAGCGATAGCTCATATTTGCCATACCATAGGCTTGTTTTTGTTGGATATCAAATAATAAAAAAACAAGTTTTTTTTTAACTGAAAGTAAGGAGCGACATTAAAACTTAAAAC